>CAUYRT010053794.1:0-22385 GCA_963574885.1 Lepilemur ruficaudatus
AGCTGGGTATGGTGGCACGTGCCTGTAGTCCCAGCTACTCAGGAGGCTGAGGCAGGAGGATCGCTTGAGCCCAGGAGTTTGAGGTTGCTGTGAGCTAGGCTGATGCCACGGCACTGTAGCCCAGGCAACAGAGTGAGACTCTGTCTCAAAAAATAATAATAATAAAAAAAAGGTAAAAAGGGAACAAATTCCAATCTACGGTATCATATCATTAAATGCCAAATGATAATAAAGAGAATAATAACAGTTTTTCTCACACTGAACCTTTAAATAAGTGTCAAGTTGGGAAATTTGACATAATAAAAGTCATTAACATCTTTATTTTGCTAATTTTTTAGTAAAATGAAAGTCTATTTTAAAGTATCCATTCTTCCCAAGAGCCCACTATGTGCCTAAAACAGGAATGTATTCCACAAAGAATAAAAAAGATCTTGAAGAAAAAAAATGCCTCTTCTAGAGGGAAAGACAAAACATGCCTCTACTACTGGAAAGACAAAACATGCTGATACTTTGGGGACACCCCGGGAATATCAAGACTGTGCGTCAGGACGCGCCTAGCAGGTGAGCCTTCTCTGTGGAGACAGCCTTCCACTGCGGCTCAAGAGAGTGAGTCCTCTGGCCGAGGTACACATCACATGGATGTTCAAAGAGCCTTTGGGGTCACTCTAAAGGTCAAGTAAGGGATGACAGTGCCGCAGTGCTGTGAGCCAGGGGCAGACGCTGGCTGGACCGGACAGCGCACACAGGAGAGCGGGAGCATCTCCACCACGACACACCGCGGCGGTGTCCCATGAGTCACTCGCACCTTTGTGATTTACCAGATGCAGACACTAGTTAATGTTCAGATTTTAGAGAGGAGGAACACATAGTTTTTTGATGGGCCATGAAAAATAACAGCATATTGGGAAATCATTTGCATTTGCTTTGGGGCCACAGCCATCAGCAGTAAACTAAATAGGATCGTCTGCAGCGAAGGATCTGGAAGAGGGAACTCCTGATCAAAGGCTCTGGGGCCAGAAAAGCAAGGTAACTGTGTGAACTTGGCCAGGATAGGGGCGTGAGGGAGTAGGGCAGTGGGGGGAGGAGTTGGGGAGCACATTCCTGGCCCAAGGCATTCAGACTCAGGGCATTAGAAAGCACTCTGCCGGCTCGGCAGGTACGATGGGACCCTCTGGCAGCCACCTGCCACCTCCAGACCAGAGGGTCAGGGTGAGCTCCAGGTTAAAAGTAAGGCAATCAAGTGCAAGACAGGAGAACCTGATTGCTAAAAGCAAAAAGTAGCCCATAGGCCAAAGAGCAGGCAGCGGGTCCACAACCTGGAGGGTCCCAGAAGCAAGGGGCAGGGCAGAGAAAACAGAGCGGCTCAAGGACCATGCCAGGAAGGCCAGGTCTGGTCAGAAAGCAATATGAGGACGTGGCCCACCTGAGGCCACGTGGAGAAATAGGCATCTGGGCTCCGCAGATGAGACTGGGGGCAGGGCGGGAGAGGCCAGACCAAAGGCCCACCCCACAGTTTTCTTGGGGCTTTCCACAAGGATTTTTGTTGGATACTCTGATTTCAGGTGAAGTTCAGAGTTACTTAACTTTTTATTGAGTTACCTTTTTTTAAATAAAATACTATAAAATTGCATATCTGACTTGGGGCGCCGAGGTGGTGGACTGGAAGCAGCCACTCTCAAGGTGAGCATCAAAGATTGCAGGTAGAGATTCACCCTGCATTGTGAATCCTCAGAGAAGCAACTAGAGACACCCAAAGCAAGGGAGAGAGAGGTGGGGTGATCTCCTCAGCGAGATCGGAAAGCACCTGGGGGAAGCGTCCACTAATGGAAAAGAGTTAGGAGAAAGATCCTGGGGGCTCTGCACTCCCCCAGAGGACACTGAAATCCAAGCTGCAAGGGGGCTGTCCCACCACAGCAGGCCCCGGAGCTGATCGTGGAGCCGCTCAGAGACTGCAGCAGTGCTGTCCAAGAGAGTGGGCACAGCGGGGTCATGACAGCTTCTGTTCCCAGGTTGCTGCAACAGACACCAGTCTGCACTCTCGGCCCCAGCGCACTTGGTCTCCACTGCAGCCGCTCCCCGTTACCACTTCCCGCTCAGAAAGGGAGCAGGCAGGGGGGTGCTCTCACATGCACTGTGACTTGGTGCCATGCACTCCCCTGCCCCACCCCCACCAGCCATCTCCCAGGGATCAGGCACAGCAGGCACCCACTGGCCCTCAGCATTTGCTGCCTCCATCTTGCTATCTCAATAGCACTGCTGCTGACACTGAGTAGCATGGCGGCAGCTATCACAGTAGGACCAGTGAAGGGGAGATCCACCCACCATACCTGGTGGGGTGCCACACATCACCCTGGCTCTGTCAGCCAGGTGAGGCCCAGCTGCTGAGGCCTGAGGAACCACCTTGCTACTGAGGTCCCGTGTCCCACACAAACACCAGCCAAAGTCCCACAACCCTGCCAAGGTCCCACAGCCTATGCCGGCACCCACCAAGGTCCCATGACCTGGCCTGCCACCAGCTACAGTCCCATGACATGCCTAGGCATCCACCAAGATCCTGTGACCAACACAGGTACTGGCCAAGGTCACACCACCTGCCTCTGTGGAGAGGGACTTGCCCAGTCCCCCGTCCAAGTTTTCAGCAGCAGCCTGGGGACCAACCTACCAATCCAAAAGAATATCCCCCAGAACTAGTTCAAACTGTGACAACCACAGTGGAATATGACAACACAGGGGGACAGCTGCCTTACACACTCTCAGTGCGTCTGCCCCCTCTCACCAGTCAGTCATCCAGAGTAGAACAAAAGACCACTATCCAGGGATTTCTCCTCCTTCCCACTAAGTAGGAGAATTCCCAGCAAAGGAGAACAGGTGCCCTGCAAACCCATCAGCCCTGAGCTGAGAGAAGGAATTTCAGATGAGAAGAAACTTCAGCGCTTGAAGACAAGGCTTTTGAACTAAGGCCATGCTCACAGCCGCCGGCATCCACCTAGCTCACAGCTCTGACTGTCCCTTCCTAGCCCTTGGCCACCACCTGTTTTCAGACTTCCCTAGAGTGTGTCATTTTTCAGGATGCCACTACATATACCTGCTGTCTTCTCTCTCAAAAGACAAGGGAATTAGGCCAGGTGTGGTGACTCATGTCTGTAATCTCAGCACCATGGGAGGATTGCTTGAAGTCAGGAGTTCTAGCCAACCTGAGCCAGAGTGAGACCCCATCTCTACTAAAAATTAGCCAGGTACGGTGGTGTGCACCTGCAGTCCCAGCTATGTGGGAGGCTGAGGCAGGAGGATTGCTGGAGCCCAGGAGTTCAAGGTTGTAGTGAGCCATGCTCATGCCATTGCACTCTAGCCCAGGCAACAGAGCAGGACTGTCTCAAAAAAAAAAAAAATGACAAGAGAATTTTATAATACAAAACTAAAGAACTGTTTCTCTCTGCCTCTACAATCAACTTCTCTTGGCCCCAAGCATATCCGTGTTCATCCCTTGATACCTTGACGGCACATGCTCGCTGCTCCAACCCTGTAGCCCTGAAGTGACTAGGGCTTCAGATCTAGTCCTGAGAAACTTGTGAAGTTGCAAAGTAGAGTGAGCCATTGACAAGATCCCATTCCACCTTTTGGCCATTCTCTTTCCACTCAGGGGAAGAGCTCCTTGTCTGCTGGGCCTGAGTGAATTAGGCAGAGCTCTGGCTTGAGTCACACAGGTCTGGCCTTCTTTGTTTACCAGTTGTGTGGTGCCAGGTAAGTTATTAAACCTCTCTGAAACCCTTTCTTATTTGCAAAGTGGAGACAGCCATGCTTGCCTTGAAGAACCATGGTAATGTCTAAAGTTAATACATAGAAAACTTCCATTTCCAGTGATATTAAGGATTTAATAACCAAAACTTTCCCACTATGATACAATTAAATATAGTAAATAAAATATGAAATGTCTTTTAAATGCCTAGCTAGGTTCCCAAAAGGAACTCCTCTAAGGCCAGAAATGAAAAGGAAACCAAAAACCAGAGTGAAGAGGTCAGGGCCCACATTGTGGCAGAATGGGGGCAGTGTGGAAAGCAATCTCAGTTACTCACGGGATCCAGGAGGCAAAAATGAAACTCCCATATAAAGATAAGACTCTCGAGACAACTCAGGGAAATAATGAACCCACCAGCACAGGCAGAGAAAAAGAAAGCCTTCCTGTCTCCGGCTGGGTGTTTTTTCAAAGTTCCCTCTGGGAATTTAAAACTCCAGGCCAGATCTCACACATCTTTAGGGTTCAAACTTGCTACCCAAGATGAAAAAAATAATACAAAAAAAAAAAAAATCCATGGACTATGGTAACTTTGGATAGCCTAGAAAAACAATGCAAAATTCTGAAACCTGAGTTCACATACAGCACATGAAGAAAGAAACCACCATGAGTGAGAGTCAGCAGACAAACAGCAGGATTCAATAAGAACTTGTGAGAATAGAACTCTTGCACAGAAACTAAAATAATGAAATTTTAAATTACTTAAGAAAAAACATAGGAAACAAATGAGATGCTTTAAAAATTGAATAGGCAGACTTAAAAATATAGAGCTTATAATAATAAAAAGTGTAGTCAATGAAATTAAAACATCTCAATAGATTAATTTAATAGACAATTAGACAAAGCTGAAGAAAGAATTAGTAAACTGACAATAAACTTGAGGATATTACACAGAATATAGCATAAAAAGAGGAGATTAAAACACATGGTAAAATGAAAATATCTAGCAAATATTTAACTGGCATTTCAGAAAGAATAAATAGAGACTGATATTAAAAAAGATATTATCTAGAAATGAAATAAATAAGGTGCCTAACACATTTTAAGCCACCAATGAATGGTAACAATTTTGTTTTTAGTTCTTATATTTACGTAACTCTGAAATGCAAATACCATTAACCACATGAGCTCTGTGATCACATAGACCTTCTACAAGGTGGCATATTCACAGGAAAGAATTTTAGAAGTGACCTAATTATATAACCTAATGTATACACCTGAGTTTTGATCCAAGATCTGTCGCTTATTAGCCAAGCATATTGCTTAAACTCTCTAAGCTCCAGTTTCTTCAGGCATAAAATGGAAATAAAAACAATTCATCTTTAAAAAAGTTTTCTGTGAAGACTAAAAGAAAAAATGCATATAAAAAATGAACATTCAACAAATGAAAGCCATCATTATTCCTCTTCATTAATTTTCACTTCAGATGAGAAAACAGAAGCCAGGAGAAGTTAAATAACTTCTGAGAATCACAGAGTATATTAGAAGTAGACCCAGGACTAGATTCCAGCTCTTCCAACCCACATGCCTGTGCTTTTTCTGCCATACTTCACTGCCTTCCAAACACAGAGATTAGGGAGCTGGAGGCTATCTTTGAAGAGCCAAGTGAGTCTTAGGAGCCATGGCCTCAGATGTTTTCCCCTCTGGCTTAAGATGACTTAATATGTTGTGTGAAGGCACAACAAGCCTTCATTCAAGACACAAACAAATAAATACTCAATGATGAACTTACAGGCCTGTGGAGAAGAGATTTCAAGTGGAGAAGTAAGGAAGCAAATCCGCCACCTCAAGGCATATCAAAGCAGCGTCAATGACAACTCTGCTTCTCAGGTGTGCAAGTGTGCAGAGGCACCAGGCCCTTGCTCCAACCATCTCAGGGAAGAAGGGTGTTCAGGCATTTCAGGGAGATGCCTCATCCATGGTACTTGGCAAATAGCCTCTGGAGCTCACCTGGAAAAATCAGTCAATATCAATCTCACATTGACTTATGTGCTTCAGTAGCACACAAAGAAAATGTGTAGTTGGCCATTTTCAAAGGTGGGATTCATTGCTGCTCCTGAGGGAATCTGCAAATGTGATGTCCATTGTGCTGTCAGAAATCTAGTCCCTCCCTTTCCCTACAGCTTTGCAACTAGTCCCTTGTTTATTCAGTAAGTATTCACCAGGAAACTGTGATGTCTTTATGAGCCTAATATTTTAAACACCATAACAGAAAGATTATACTTTTTGTTTGCATGTGTTTTCCAGTGACAAAATTCTAAGTGCTTAATGAGATATTTAAAATCTTCACTGTGAGCCTATAGATTAAGGTAAAAGTCTTCCTCACTATCTTGAACAGCATCATGCATTCTGCTAATAGAAAGACATATTTTTATGTGGGAGGAGGAGAAGTAATTATTAATAATATATGATAATGAGGCTCCCACTACTGGCTAAAATGGACTAACAGGGACCAGATTAACCCTCCCACCGAAGAGTATTAAAAACTAGGGAAAGAAATTAAAAAGAGCTTTCACAAAGTAGGTATCAGGCAACACAGGACAGTGATTCCAGAAGAGAAGAAACATGTGGGGTGAGCTTTACAGTTGTCCCAGTTACTGCCTGGAGAGAGTTTCCATGCCACAGGGCAGGGAAAAGGAATGCAGGTGGTGCTCTGCAGTCTCCCTACCTGAAGAAATGGAGCCATATGTCTGGGGAGGGAGCAGAAGGAGCAATCCCTGGAGCTTACATGAATCATAAGTGGTTCATATTCCAGTCAGCCAGAGTGGAAAACCTCACAATTTATGGAGTATCGGGTATAGTATTCAGCAGAGCATTGCCTCAGCAGCGAGAAAATTAACCCCAGGCTGCACTGGTAACACCTAAAAACTTAAAGCAAGTCTTAAAAACATCAAATCGTTTCTACATATTCTGAATCCCAGAAAAAACCTCAAGAATATGTCTAAAAATACAACTATAGCATTCATTCAAATAAATAAAATTCACAATGTCTGACATATAATCAAAAATTACCAGGAGTGTTATTAATACATACCCATTTCATAGCTGCAGTGTTCACAATAGCCAAGAGGCAGAAGCAATGCAAGTGCCCATCAATGGATAAATGAAAAATCAAAATGTGGTATACACATAGAATGGAAAATTATTTATACTTAAAAACAAAGGAAACCCTGTAACATGCTACAACATGGATGGTCCTTGAGGATATTATGCTAAGGGAAATAAGCAAGTCATAAAAAGACAAAGACTATATGATTCCACTTACATGAGATATCTAAAGTAGTTAAATTACAGAAACAGAAATTAGAATGATAGCTGCCAGGGTGAAGGCATGGAAGAGTGGAATGAGGAGTTGTTGTTTAATGGGTATAGAGTGTCAGCTTTGCAAGATGAAAAACTGTTGCACAACAATGTAAATACACTTAACCCTACTGAACTGTAAAAAATAATTGTTAGGCATTCAAAGAATTCATAATGAGGAGAAGAAACAATAGAAACAAATTTAGAAGTGATGGACTTAGCAGACAAAGACATATAAACAGTAACTTAACTGTATTCTGTAAGTTCAAGAAGGTAGAAGAAAAATTAAGCATGATTAATAGCAACATGGGAGTTTTTTTTTCAAAGATGTAAATCAAACTTCTAAAGTTGAAAATATAATATGTGAGATGAAAACACACTGGACTAAACTAAGAGCAGATTGTACACTGCAGAAAAAAAGACTAATGAATTGGAAGACAAAGCAATATAAATTACCCAATGTGAAAGAAACACCAAAAGAAAAAAGCTTTAAAAATTAAGGAAACTCATGAGTGAGTGTCAGGGAAACTTCAAGGGCTTGTATATGTTTATCTGACTCACCAGAGGAACAGAGAGAGGAAAGAAGACAGAAAAAAAATTATGAATAAATAATGTTCAAAGCCATAGTTTGATAAAAACTATCAACACATATATTCAAGATGCTCAACAAACCTCAACACCCCCCCCATAAAAAATGAGAAAAATGACACTAAGTCAATCAATTTAAGCAAACAAATTTCTCAAAACCCTCAAACCCAGCCACAATGAGAAAAACCTTTAAAACAGCCACACACACACACACACACAAATACATACAGAGGAACAAAGATAAGAATGTCAGTAAATTTCTCTTTGGAAACAATGCAAACCAGAAGACAGCAGAGCAACAGCTTTGGAGAAAAGAAGACTGCCAACCTAGAATTCTATGTCCAACAAAAAATGAGGGGAAATAAAGACTTTTTCGAACATACAAAAAGTGAAATAAATCATCACCAACAGACCTTAACTATAAGAAATATTGAAATCCTTCCAGCAGAAAGAAAATGATACAAGACAGAAATCCGAATCTACACAAAGAACACCACTCAAATATGAAATATATTTAATAAAGTGAAGAATATAAATATGTATATAAATAAATGTAATGTGAGCACAGTATGATAAATGCTGAAAGCAATGGGGAAATAAATGTCTTAGGACACACACGGAAGGGAATGATTTATTTTAACCAGTACAGTGAGTGAAGATTTACCAAGGAAATGATATTTGAAAGGAATCTTGAATGGTAGGTAGGTTTCAACATGTGGATATGAAGGAAAGGACATCCTAGGCAGACATTACAGCATAGGATAAAAGTACATGGTATGTACTAGCAGAGTTAAATGATCTTACCTGGATAGATCACATGACATCAGCCTGCACTGGGGACAGAGCTGGAAACACAGACAATAACTTGATCACAAGAGCCATGATGCTTTGTGCAGTAGCTTGGTCTTTCTGCGGGCAATGGGGAGATGCTGAAGTCTTTTGAGAAGATATTTTATGTTTCAATCTGCTTTAGGAAAATAACTCTGATCAAATATGAAGGCTAGATCAGAGAAGAGAGGAAGAGAGACCAAAAACAAATGAAGGAGTTAATATAGCAATCACAAGGAGCAGCCGAGAAATCCCAAAGACCAGAAAGGTAGAAATGTATATGCAAACGTCTCAAAGGCAGAATCTAAGGACCTCATAATTAATGGAATAAGGGACATGAGAGTCAGAGAATTAACCAGGTTTGCCCTAAAGACACCAGGCTGGGTGGTTGAAGGAGTGATGGAAGTGAAGAGAAAGAGTAGGTTTGGGGAGGAGGAGAGCAGAATTTGGTTTTGGAAATACTGAGTTTAAGAGAATGTCCAAGTAGAAGAAATTCACAAGTCGTTGAGATACTAGACTAATTATCTGGGGAAAACGCCATCTTAAATATTGAGATTTGGAACTATTTGCATAGAGCTGATGAGTGAATCCCTGAAAGTCTGTGCAGTGGCCCTAGCGGGAAGGATGTAGCCATCCTTTAGAAAAGTACGTCGGGAATGCCTGCATTCAAACAGGGCTAGGACCACGAAAGGAGGCAGAAGTCACCAGGGTGCAAAGCCATCATGTCCCATGAGCCGGGGAGGAGGTAGAACCCAGGCTGTAAGCGCTGCTACCGTTCCCTTGCCGTGTCTGCCGGGTAAGTGCCTTTCCCTTCTAAGGACCGACTCAGCATCACCTTCTGCAATGCTCTCCTTGACTCTCCCCGGTGGAGTGAGCCCCTGGCTCCCTTAGGCGCCTGTTACACACCTTCATTGGCTCACACCGTACACATCTTCACTGCGGCCCTTAGAACATTATTATAATCGTACATGTCTGCCTTTCCCCCACTTGACAATACAGATCCGAGACTTACCCAGCACACAGGAGGGTTCCTGTAAGAACGTGTTGAACGAGAGCATGCACCTGACACATATTCAGCATGTAGACTGCACGTGCCTGACACTGTACAGGCCCCGGGGTTGAAATGGTGAAGAAGACGAAGACATCTCTCTTGCAAAGCTCGTATTCTAGCATCGAGGGCAGGAATGGAAAAAGACAAAAAGCATTCAAACAAATTAGTGACAAAGAACATGTCTTCTTATTCTGTACTAAGTGCTACAAAGGAAAGGGAGCCAGCTGGCGTCACAGAGTGTGCTGGGACAAGGGCTAGGTGCTAAAACATGTGGCCACGGGAGGACCCGCTGAGGAAGCGGTGCTCGAGCCAAGGCACAGGCGAGAAGACGGCGTGGGGAGTGAGGGGCAGGGCCCAGGCAAGGGGACGGACAGCGTGCCCATCCCAAAGAGAAGGTGTTTGAGGAGCA
Source organism: Lepilemur ruficaudatus (assembly GCA_963574885.1). Taxonomy (NCBI): domain Eukaryota; kingdom Metazoa; phylum Chordata; class Mammalia; order Primates; family Lepilemuridae; genus Lepilemur; species Lepilemur ruficaudatus. Next base: position 9,970 of record CAUYRT010053794.1, read on the forward strand.
AAGAGAAGGCCACTGTGGCCAAAGCACACGGAAGAGATGGAGTCAGTCAGGGAGTCAGTGAGGACCCGCCCTACGATGCTGACGCCGCCTCACAGCGCCGGCAAAGGAAGAGTTTGCAGTTTCTCCTCTGTGCCGGGGGAGGCTCCTGGGTGATTTTAAGCAATAGAATGAACTGATCTCAATGTGTGTTTTGGAAATCTCATATTGACCGCTCTACGTAGGGAACTGGATGGATGGATGGACAGACAATGGACGGGTGTTGAGGAAATTTGAGGCGAAAGTATTCTGTGGAAGTAAAAGTCGTAAGAAGGGTCAGACAGACGCATGTTGGAAGTTGAGGGGAAGGAAGCTTCAGAGAGAAAAGGTCAAAGTTGGGAGAGATGATGGCTCCAGCAAGTGAAAGAGGGGACAACGAGGGAAGCCATCAAGGGAATGGGAGAGGGGCTGGACGTAGGGAGAGAGACGGCAGGAGGAGCTGGGAGAGGCACAGAGGCCACTTCACGGCCAGCCCCTCTCTGAGGAGTGGCGTGAGTGGAATCGGGGTGTGACTGTCACACCATCACTGCGGTGAGAAGCACATCGGTGCCACCAGGCACCACTGAGAGCAATGTGAGCAGCACAGAGCTGGCTGCGGGGCTGGCGATGAATTCCGTCACCACGGCTGTGCAGTCTTTCCCCTGGCGTTGCTCAGAAGCCCGAGCACAAGAGCAGAGACGACGTCGGCCTCTGCCGAGGCTTAGCCGGGGCCAGGACTTCACACTAAGAGGAGCTGAGAACATCCGTTTCACAGCCATCGGCTCAAAAAACATCCACTGAGCATCTCCCGTGTGTCCAACCGTGGGTCAGGTATTGGGGAGACAACACTGAGTCAGACGTTTTCCTTGTCCTCAGAGAGCCCACAGATTGGAGAGAGGTGACAGGAGTGATCCAGTAACGTCCCTTCAGTGTGACACAAGCCGCAGTGGGGGGGGGGATCGACAGCGCACATGGGGCGTGTCAGTCATCTTGGGTCTATCAAGGAAAGCCCGAGGCCAGGGAACTTACAAAGAAAAGAGGTTTGTTGGGCTCACGTTTCCGCAGGCTGTACAAGAAACGTAGCACCCGCGTCTGCGCTGGGTGGGGGCTTCAGGGAGCCTCCAGTCAAGGTGGAAGGGGAAGGGGCAGCAGGTGTGTCCCATGTGGGAGAAGGAGCAAGAGAGGGAGGAGGTGAAGCCAGGCTCCTTTACACAGCCAGCTCTCACATGAACTAACAAAGCAAGAACTCACTCATTTCCTTAGGGAGGATGCCAGGCTATTCATGAGGGATCTGTCCCCATGACCCACACACCTCCCACCGAGCCCCACCTCCAACACTGAGGATCATATTTCAACATCTGGAGGGGCCAAACATCCAAACCACAAAGCACCTTAGGTATCTTTCCCAAAGGATTCATTCTCTTACATTTTATCACAAACTGGTGCTCACTTAAAAATGGATCCCGCCACAGTGACGCCTGGAAGACGTGTGATTTGCCCGTGTGCTGTCTGATGTGGAAAGGGCTGCAAAGAGGCACTTTCACAGACTGACCAGGTGTGGGGGGTGGGGCACGTGGCCCTGCTGTCCTCACTGCTCTGCCAAGATCTTGGGCTGATCCCCTCATCTGGGGGACCCCACCCCAGCTCCAGAGCTCCCTGAGGGATGGCCCAGGCCTCTGCTGCAGCTGCATCACCATTTAGCCTCCCTTCTGGCCAGCCTGTCACTCTGCTGTCCCCCTGGGAAGCTGGCCTTGCCCAACTGTCCAGCCCCAGGCCACATGACAGGAAGTCACCAGCCAGCCACCAGGCAGGCCTGTGGCTCCTGCCACACTACTCTGCTCTCCTACCACCACCTGGCTTCCAGGGGCACAGGGCCTACAGGGACAGCCGTGGGACTCAGAAGATGCTCCTGCATCTATGCTGCTCAGCTCAGCGGAAGGCAGGAGCTGGGCTCCACTTCCATGCAGTGCAACTATTTTATGGCCATGGCCATGTGACTGAGAGCAATTTAAATTTAGTGACAAATTATTATGTATGAAGGAAGGAATTTCCTATGGAAATCCTTCCCCCATCCCTTTCTGGTAAGGAAGCATTTTTCAAATATTAGCAAAACCATATCCCGAAGTTTTAACATTCCAACTATGAGGTTGGGTTGAAAAGGAGAAATGGAGTGCGTGGGCCTCCCGTCTGTCTGTCCGGCTGTCCCAGTCCTCCCCATGCAACTACCCACTTAAGTTCAAAGTGGACCAGGAGAGGTGGCTGCACTCCCAGGGCCCCAGAGCACCGCCCTCCTGGGGACAGTTTCCGGGAAGCAAGAAGACAACTCGCAGACTCTTCAGCTGGGCCGCAATGACTGAAAAGGCTAGATTCTAGTTTCTCCATGAGCTTCCCAGCGGCGCCCCCTGGCAGACAAGGTTCCCGGGAAGCCCTGGCTCCTTCCAAGGCCACATGCCACCACTCAGTGACGTAGGCGCGGCTGCCACTTCCCCCACACGCAAGGCTTCAAGGCGGGCAGACACGGCGGGCGGGCGGTGCAGCCACCTGCCTCTGCTCCAGCTGCGGCTGGGAAAGCAAAGCGAGGACACCGAGGTAACCTCTGAGTATTAAAGCTAGTACACGAGAAGAAACGGAGCTGCCACCGCACAAGTGGCGGCCGGGAGCCGCAGCGCACGGAGGCTGCCTGCTTATCGCGGTCAGGGAAAGACTTTTATAAGCAACTTACAGCAGGGAACGAGGAAGCAATTGGGCTACAACTAAAGGAACGTGAAAAATTGCTGACCTTGCCAGCAATCAAACAAACATTAATAAAATAAAATACCATTTTATAATTATTGTTAGCACTAAAAACTAATCATTATAAAGGTAGGTGGGCTGGTGAAACTATTCAGTCATATCCTTGGTGGCAGTATAAACTATAAAGCCTGTTTCGGGCGTGAATATTTGTTAAGTATAAAAAGTTATTAAATTTTTTGTACTCTGATTTAATAATTTTACTTCCTGAAATTTATTCTCAGGCTAATTTAAAAGAATTCTATTTAGGCCGGGTGCAGAGGCTCACGCCTGTAATCCTAGCACTCTGGGAGGCCGAGGCGGGCGGATTGTTTGAGCTCAGGAGTTTGAGACCAGCCTGAGCAAGAGTGAGACCCCGTTTCTACTAAAAAAAAAACAGAAATTAGCTGGACAACTAAAAACATATATATAAAAATATTAGCTGGGCATGGTGGTGCATGCCTGTAATCCCAGCTACTCAGGAGGCTGAGGCAGGAGGATCGCCTGAGCCCAGGAGTCTGAGGTTGCTGTGAGCTAGGCTGATGCCACGGCACTCTAGCCCCAGCAACAAAGGAAGACTCTGTCTCACAAAAAAAAGAATTCTGTTTAGAAAGTCAATTTCCACAATGACATTTGTCAGATTTAAGTGCACTATATAAGCCCCTCAAATAAGAGAGGATGGAGTGGGAATAAAAAAGAGCCTACATATCCAGTAATAGAACCATAAGGGAATTATAATTAATGTTCCTTAGAATACATTTAACACAGCCATAAAAGCTACCTTCCATACCCACAGCTCCTTTACGTGACGAACACTTGCTGAGCAGCCACCACTGCTCTGGACCAGGAAACAAAGCACGCAACTGTCAACGTGCAAACTGAGAAAATGGTGACTGCACACAACATCTCTGATACGTCCACCAGCAGGGGCTTAATTAGAGCATAAGAAAAATCAAAGCATGATTTAATTTTAGGTTGAAATAGCAATGATTTCTTTTTGTTAAAGAGGGCATGACAGTAAGAATACTTATACACATGTTAAATTCCATTATAACAAAACTGCCTATGATACCTAACTATAGCATCGTGTGCAGATCCCAGAAATTCTCCAGATCACAGCTGTCTGATGAGAGGGCAAGATAAGATTTCACAAACGAATCCCAAATTTCCTTTTAACACTAACATTCCAGGATTTTGAGGGACATTTGCTAAAATAAGATTTAACTTTTGTCACCACTGAAATAGGTGAACAGGGGTATGGCATATTCTATGGAAACTTAATATACTAAAGATCCCTATTGGTTGGTTCTCTCTCTCTCTCTCTCTCTCTCTCTCTCTCTCTCTCTCTCTCTCTCTCTCTCCCCCTCTGTCACACACACACACACACACACACACACACACACACACACAGAGAGTGTCAGGCATCCTGGATCCTACATTTCTACTCATGTGGCCCTAACTGTGCTAGCATCCAAAAATGAACACTAATCATCCCTCCCACCTCTGCACCCATAGGCTGCAGCTCCCAGTGGGGACGTGGAGTCTGCCTCCCCCGCCCCTCAACCCTGGCTGGCCTCTGCTTGCTGACCAACGGAATGAAGCAAAGTGACTGCAGTGCCAGCTGTGAGCCCAGCCGTCAAGACGCCTGGCTGCTTCCATTTTCATTCTCTGGATCCCCGAGGGCTGGAGAGACCCAGCCAGCCCCAGCAGCTCGGCTGCCCTTCTCTCCTACCCACGAGAGAAGCCATCGCGGATGTTCCGCCCCAGCTGAGCTCTCAGCGTAATGAGCTGCACGGAACCCTGGCAGACACCGCGTGGAGCCGAACCGCAGTGGAGGAGCCAACCCACACACACGGTCATAAGAAATAATAAATCACTGTTTTAAAGTTGCTAAAAATTCTGGGATGGTTTATTACACAACAGATAACTGGTAATTGACTCTACTTCTTTCTCTGCTGTTTATAATCTGGAAAACTATGTTCACTTGTATATTTTGTCTCAAATTTTGAATGGTTTGGTCTCCTAAGCTTTTGTCCAAATAAACTCAATGTCTGTTAAGATCAGAAAGTTTTCTGAAAAGTTAAATTTACACATATGTAAAATGATTAATACAGAGATTTAACAAAATGCTAAGAAATAATATTTCATCAAAAATGAGATTATTAACCCATTATTGATTACTGGTGTGACTGAAGTTTGAGAACCTAAACATGTTTTTATTCTAGTATATTTCATTAGATTATTCTAGTTTTTCTATTATGACCCCAGTAATAAAATACCTACTTTACATTTATTTATCATAATTTGGCTGTATATTCAGCAGTGATCTTGCAATCTTGCATCTTTTCAGCCCTAAAATAAATACCTGGTTGGGTTAATATTTGACTGCAAAATTACTTTGACTACTGTATCTTTAAATGCCTTTGTTTTTAAAGGTATGGTAAACTCTTAGGTATTGCTATTATTAGATCCAATCTCTCTTTCCGAGAAACACACTCCAATGCTTTTTAAAATAATGAAAACCAATAGAATGTAACATACAAAAAACACTTCAAAATGCTTCAGGAAAGGATGGGAGAATCAACCTTTAACAGTACGCAACCCGTTCAGTCCCAGTGCTTTGCAAAGCAGCAGTACTGGGTGCCTCCCAGCACACGTGTGTAGGCACGAAGTCGCATGTGCACAGTCAGCCGGCTGTTCCGGGCTTAGGAAACCAGCACTGTAGTGGGCTTCCTGGCCCCCGCCTCCAACCTGGCAGGCGCTCATCTGCTCTGGCAGGAAGCGCTTTGCTCTAACAGCACCAGGGGGCTGTCCAGTAGTTGGCCTGATCCAAGGGGTCTGAGAGCCAAGCCCAACTCGGGATTGCACAAGAGCTTCGTGAGGCAAGATTTTCTGTCTCGTTCCAAAACATTCCCCCACCAACACATTCCTGTTTTTAAGGAGGACAACAGGTACTCTAAAACTTGGTTTGTAAAATTCACCAAGAAAATCAGCAAATACACAAAATCCACAGGGGCAGTTATCACGTGCCTCACTTTCTCCAAGTCTCTAAAACAATCCCTGTCTCCCAAGAAAAGCCGTCTCAGGCCAGGCTAGTCATGACTCCGAGGAGCAGAGCAGGCGGCCCCAGTGTCCTGAGTGCTTGGGGAAAGCGAGGTGGCCTGTAGCAGACAGCACAGGAGTGGCGCCTTCCGTGGGAAGAATGATGTTGACCCCACAGAAGACAATTCTAGGAAAATTCTGGGAGCCATCAGCCAGCAGGGCCGGTGGAGTAGGTAGAGCCCATGCTTTCCCAATACAACAGGCAAGCTGACGTTACGTTAGAGACGTGTACTTGTAAGAACAAGCTGAGAGAGGCTGGGCGGAGGGCAGGGCTGGGGTAGGGCCGGACTCGGAAGGCAGCGTAGCACACGGGTGGACAGGAAAGACTGCACACACAGAACAGTGCAAAAGAAAACCACCTGACCTCGACGGGTGTGGTCTAAACTGCACAGATGCTGAGAGCTCGCTTCCCCGATGCTCGCCTCCCCGAGCCAGCCTTCCGGCTCTCCTGTGGGGCAGGGCTCAGGCTGGCCCGGGCTGCACAACCCAGGCAGCAGGGGGGCTCCTCCCCACACCCCGTTCCAGGGTAGGTTCAGGCCAAGGGTCAGGAAGGAAGGGCTTACCAAGTTCATCTGCAAACTTCACTCTGAACTTCCAGTGCTGTCCCTGACAGGTGTAGAGATAAGACACCAAAGACAAGCTAAGAAAAGGCCACCTGGTCACTGGTGTGCTGGAGCTCCAGGAGTCTACTCAGTGGTAAGGCGCAGAGTTCGCCAGGTTTTATTTCACATTCTTGCTGAGAAGTCTATCTTCACAGGAACAAGGTCTTCAAAAAGGAAAGGATTCAGCCCTGCCTCAGCCCACGGTGCTTGAGGGAGGAGAATCACCGCAAGGAAGGAGATGCGCCGGTGTGTGAGGCAGGCCGGAACCGCGCGGCTGGCCTGCGGAGACGCACACCGCGCCCCAGGCCACGTGCAGTTCTCAAAGCGCCCAGCCCCGCACTGTCCCCTGCTCTCGGCCTCGTCCTCGGAAGGGGAAGACTGCTCGCCCCGTAAGTTAAGTGCTGTGATGAGCTTGGGTTTATTAAGGACTAACTTATGTTACAACTGAACGTTAAGATAGCCAAAAAATAAACCCGAAGTCATCAGAGCCGACGCACGAACAGCTTTAACGTGACTCTAGAACAGATTTCTCCTATTTGGGCTACAAGCCAGTCCTGGCTCCTGAAATTAAGTCAGCTGAGTACGTGGGCAGACGGCTGCTCTTCACGTGCAGACAAACACCGCCTGTACAGTCCTGCCACTGCCTCTCTCTGAAAGACCCACTTAGTCGAAAACAGCACAGAGGCCTACATCACCCACAGATGCTCACAGACGCGGAGGCCCTTTAAATGTGGGGCTGCTCTTGTTTCCCTGGTACTTGGAGCCCTCCGAGACTCAGGCTGCTGAGGACGGTCAGATTATGAGCGTCCGGGAAAGGGGATGTCTGGGTGCCAACTGCACAGAGCTCGCTTCCCCGTGCTTATTTCAAAAATGTTACCAAGTAAGTTGGAAGATCCAGAAAGTTATAGGTTCGTCCAAGAAGGAAGACAGGCATCTGCCACTCCAACAAAGTGCCCTTGAAAGCGTCAGTAATGTGGTAAGATATGCAAATATTTTAGCTATGAAGTATTGTAGCAAAAACTGAAATTCCCTGGCTATATAGTTAAGTTTTTGGGCATTTTGCTGAAAAAGTTACAGTCATGACTTTGAAATGCATCTTGTGGGTCTAATGTTTAAATCGTACTTCCAAAGGCTCAGAATCTCTGTAACCATTTCTACTTTCCAACAATGCTTTAAAATCCAATCATTTTGTTAAAAACTTGGCTGTGACTCTACCAGTTAGAATTTCTTCTTTTATTCAATGTTGCTGATAGTGAAATGTCAGGACACGCATTGCTAAATAGCACTATATATTTTCTTATGTGAAATCTGTGTGCACATTTTTTATTTTTTGAATTTTTAAAATTTTTATTTAATTTTTTAGAGACAGGGTCCTACTCTGTCACCCAGGCTGGAGTGCAGTGGCCCTGTCACAGCTCACCACAACCTTGAACTTCTGGGCTCAAGCGATCCACCTACTTTAGCCTCTGAGCAGCTGGGATTACAGGTGTGCACCCCCACACCCAGCTGATTTTTAAATTTTTGGTAGAGATGGGGTCTCACTATGTTGTCCAGGCTAGTCTTGAACTCTTGAGCTCCAGTGTTCCTCTTGCCTTGTCTTCCCAAAGTGGTGGGATTACAGGAGTCAGCCATTGCACCTGGCCCTACATTTTAACATGTTTAATATTAAATACAATGTTGTATTTAAATTTTTGCCTCACCCATGGAACAAGAATAGTTTTTACCTAATACAGATTTAGGTAAATACACCCCTCTCCACCCTGTTTGTCCTAGGAAGAAGAAAATTATCAATGACACTTCTTAGAGCACCAAGGAGTGAGCCTGGGGACCTGGAGATCCGCACAGCCTTCTGGAGTGCCGTGGGCTAGCAGAAGCCCTGTCCCGTGTGGGGGGCGAGGCACAGGCCAGGCCACGTGAGCCTGGACAGTGTACCCCGCTGGAGGAAAGAGGTGGAGGGGGGTGGGGGTTGGGGGGGGGAAGACACAGACAGACAGAGACTAATAGGTTGGTTTTAGAAATAAGGAGCCTGAAATGCATATGATTCTATATTTTGGGGAAAAGGCTAAAACGTGCCTTCTTCTGAAATTATAAAAAGGACCAAGAACACATAGCTGTAACTCCGGTATGCTCCAGGCAAGTAACTTGTCACCAACAACCTTTCCGTTCCTCTAATCTTTCCAACCGAATCATCTCACAGAACTTTCTGTAACTAGAGAAAAATGATCATTAGTATTAAGGATATAAAATTAAATATGAAGGACACACTCTGAAATGTTAACACCACCATCATCTGTGTGGTGGGATCAGGTGTGAATTTTACACTTTTCTCTGCACTTAGCCTGCATCTTCCATAGTGACAGGGATATGTTCTGAGAAACGCATCCTTAGGTGGTTTTGCTATAACGTGAACATCATGGAGTGCACCCACACACACCTAGACGGTACGGCCCTCTACGCACCTAGGCTCCGTGACACAGCCTACTGCTCTCCTAGGCTGCAGACATGCACAGCGGGTTACTCTACTGAAGACCGCTGGCAAGGGTAACACAATGGTAAGTATCTGTGTATCCAAACATAACTAAACGTAGAAAAGGCACAGTAAAAATACGGCGTGAAAGATAAAAAGTGGTTCACCTATATAAGACACCGTGAATGGAGCTTGCAGGAATGCAAGTTGCTCCGGGTGAGTGAGTGGTGAGTGCATGTGAAGGCCCAGGGCATGACCACACACTGCTGTAGACTTTAGAGACACCATGCACTCCAGCCTGAGCAAGAGCAATAATTAAAAAAAAAAAGAAATTAGCTGGACAACAAAAATATAAAGAAAAAATTAGCCGGGCACAGTGGCGCATACCTGTAGTCCCAGCTGCTCGGGAGGCTGAGGCAGGAGGATTGCTTGAGCCCAGGAGTTTCAGGTTGCTGTGAGTTAGGCTGATGCCACGGCACTCTAGCCCAGGCAACAGACTCTGTCTCATAAACAAACAAACACTATACATTTAGGCTACGGTAAATTTATAAAAAATACTTTCCTTTGTTCAATAATAAATTAACCTTAGCTTAGTTTAACTTTTTTTACTTTATAAACTTTTAAATTATTTTTAACTTTTAGACTCTTTTGTAATAATACTTAAAACATACATTGTGCAGCTATAAAAATATTTTCTTTATATCCTTAGTCTATAAGCTTTTTTCTATTTTAAAAACATGATTATTTTCTTAGAAAATGCAATTTATGGCTCTGTTAGGTAGTCGACAAATACACATAAGCCCTCAGTAGATTTTTAAAGGAAATGGGCGGAATGAGGGACAGTGACATGGACAGTGCCGAAGAAGGGCCAGGCGCCGTGCGGGACTCTCCACCTAACCCCTCCCTGTCAACCCCACCATCGCTCCAGGAAACAAGCATCCGCAGAGTTGCAAAGACAGGTGGGGGTGGGGAGGCGGGAAAAGCAGCAGCTCGAAGGACTTGGTTCTATTCCAAAGCACCTGCTTAAGGTGTGCAGAGACCTTTTCCGAGGCAGGAACTTCGCGGTCTCAGCTGCAGTATTATTATATTTCATCCATCCAGAGTGTGAGACCGTGTTACAGGTACTGGGGACGCGGCGGTGGCAGAGCAGGTGAAAAGCCCTCGCACACGGGCGTCACGTCCCGGAGGTGAAGAACGTTCTCGCCAGCTCGCTCGCTGGGGCGGGCTGGGCCAATCAGCCACTTTCCAGGGTCACCAACTCTGCTCACCTGAGTTACGGACTTGTACGTTTGGCCAGTCGGACCTGCCAGCTGTCCTGGCTCAGTGCCTAATAATATTCTCATTTGTTGGACTGTGATTAATGTGCTCGAGGGAATACTAATTATTACACCTTAAAAAGTAAAAATCGGTACTTGCTAATTCCAAAGTCCATGGGAAGAGTCCAGTTTTCTGTAGACGAGATCAAGAACAGATGGGAAGGGCAACGATGGGGTATGTGCAAGGCCACGTCCAGGAAGGCTGCCTGCGGTGCGGGGTCCTGGCCTTTGTTTAAAGGCCCCGACAGAGTTCCATGTCACCAATGTCCCTTTCATGTTCACACTGGAACGTTCTCTTTCTTTACTCTCTGAACGTCCTTTTTCTTGTCTTCCCATCAAATTTGTATAGATCGTTTAAAAACAAAGTAAGGAAGCAGGTGGGATTAAAGTGCCAAGTAATATAGGAAAAACAGATACAAGAACATTATGACAAAAAAGAACAAGCACTGGGCCCTGTGGCCGTGGGCAGGGCAAAGGCGCACGGGCTGCTCCCAGGTCCTCTTGGACAGAGGAGGGGCTCTCCCGAGCCCAGCGGCTGTCCTCGTTCGCCCACGGGTGAGAGCAGAACAGAGACACCAGGACCGCAGCCGGCCATTGCCTCAGGCCACACAGCGCGTCTGAGCCACACTCCAATCCGGAGGCACCGTGGCCAAGGACAGCGTGACGCAGTCAGGTTCAACAGACCAAGGAAGCCGCTCTGCAGTGCCGCATGGTCTGGCTTAGCTAGGTCCTGAAGCACGAATGAGGCACCACCTTTGCTAAGGAACTGCGATGAAGGAAGTGTTTCTGAATGAAAGTCTATACTTGATAATATTTACTAGAAAACCACACTCCAGGAAAGTTTTATGACAATTCTCTGGGCCGTGTGGCCACACTAAGGGGACGTGTGAAGCAGCACTCACGGCCACAGAGTCAGACTAAAACGGGCTCTGACCTCACCGAACTGGAAAAATCTGTTTCTGCAGCCAGCACTGCCGCCATCAGCCTTAAAGCCCAATTTCAGCAACAGAAATAAGCATCCCAGGGCCCAGGAAAGAAGCAATAAGATTTTTTTTTTTAAAAAAAGAATGTTGAGTGGTTTAAGTTTACAGATTCAACCAAATGAAAACTCCTTTCTCAGAAATTCACAAATACCACATAGCATTCTTTTTCCAGCTGGGCTAATTTAAACTATTCTAAGATCTTGTCTGCTCTGTGACAAGTCAGTTTTGGAAAGAGGTACTGACAACAACATACTTGTTGGCTGGCTGACCAGCCCTGACTGCGAACTCCCAGAGGGCAGACCAGGCCTACTACCGCATTCACCACTGTATACCTGGGGCCTAACAGTGCCTAGTATACAGCAGGCACTCAACATATGTGCTGAAGCAATGGCCAACAAGGATTAAGAACAATGATCAAGAATTCCTTTTGAGTTTTGCATGTATGGTGTTCTAGGTAAATGGTACAACTCTCTTGGTCCAGTAATATTTAGGTTACTACTAAACTGAGCTTCCTAACCTGCATTTTGCCAAGAACGGCTAGCAACACACATCTCTTTACTCTTCTTCCACCATCGAATCCCTTGTTCTGAAGGGTTCTGCCATCAGCCCCTGGCAGTGAAAGTCCAGGTCAGTTGTGGAGACAGAGGCACAGCCAGCTGGAGGTAGCCAGGTGGTGGTGGCGGGTGTGGGCTGTGTTCCGGTGGCTGTCAGCATCCTCCCCGGAAGCAGCCTCACATTGCAGGTATAGGAAGGACCAGGACCCCGGCGGGGACTGGACATCTTCCTTGCTTGCAGCACAATTTCTAACGTGTATTGAAAGATGCATCCACACATAATCAAGGACAGCTAACACAGCTAACAGTGTAGTGATCCATACTACACACAGCAATTCACCACAAACACAAAGAAAACTTACGCACAAACTTCTGTCATAAGAAGACAAGTAAAATACCTTTGGCTTTGCTAATGCCCAACTTTTAAAGTTTTCCTAGGTAGGTGTTATTTAATATAAACAGGATTTGAAAGCAATATGGAGATACCTGAAAGCGAGACAAGTAGATCTACCCTTTGATCCAGCAATCCCACTACTGGGTATCTACTCAAAAGAACAGAAAACACTCAAAAAAAAAGACACTTGCACTCGAATGTTTACAGCAGCACA
>CAUYRT010053796.1:0-24064 GCA_963574885.1 Lepilemur ruficaudatus
CGGTGGCTCACGCCTGTAATCCTAGCTCTCTGTGAGGCCGAGGCGGGCGGATTGCTCAAGGTCAGGAGTTTGAAACCAGCCTGAGCAAGAGCGAGACCTCATCTCTACTATAAATAGAAAGAAATTAATTGGACAACTAAAAATATATAGAAAAGATTAGCCGGGCATGGTGGTGCATGCCTGTAGTCCCAGCTACTTGGGAGGCTGAGGAAGTAGGATCACTTGAGCCCAGGAGTTTGAGGTTGCTGTGAGCTAGGCTGACACCACGGCACTCACTCTAGCCCGGGCAGCAGAGTGAGACTCTGTCTCAAAAAAAAAAAAAAAGTACTTGCAAAAATTAATTTTACCATTTTTTGGTTAATAATTAAATTATAATAAGGAATGGAGCATAACTTTGTATCTCTCAGCCTTGTGCATTTAAGGGTCCAGTACATATCTTTTGAAAAAATGAATAAAATAATGAAATGGAAGATGATGTAAGCGTCTGCTTACATGTGATATTTTTTGACCGTTTTTATTCAAACCATGGCAGGCCAGCAAGTTCAGCATCACTTGGAGTCTATTGGAAATCCAGAGCTCCAGGCTCCACTCATGACCCACTGAATCAGATTCTGTAGTTTAAAAAGGTCCCCAGGTGATTCATATGCACATTAAAATTTGAGAAGCACTGTATGATACTAGGGATAGAAGCAGACCAAGGAGCATTAGTTAATTTTTCCCTCCTCTTAATTCTTTCTCAAAATAGTTGTCCTGATGAATCATGGGCCTGGTACCTGTAAAGGAATTGACTAAGTCACTTTTTCAAATTCCTTTTGGGCTAGTGGACTTATGACTTTATTCTTGCCTTTTTCACTCACAATCAGAATTCCCTATCTGAATGTACATATTTAAAATAGATCTTTTAATGCTAATTAAGCTAAGATAAATTTATGGCAAGAAAAATGCATTGTCACATTGCCTTAATGTTGCTTTGACCTCCTACCAGGACTTACATTCTTGTTTGGCTTTAAATGAATTATTTTTAATTGAAAAAATGTATATATTTATTATATACAATGTGAAGTTTTAAAATATGTATACATTATGCAATAGCTAAATAGACCTATTTAAAATATGCATTATGTAGCATACTATTTTTTGTGGCAAGAACATTTGAAACCTACTCTCAGCAATTTTTAAGAATGCAATGCATTGTTATTAACTAGGTTGTATGATAGATCTTATTTCTTGAACTTATTTCTCCTATCTTAATGAACTTTTGCATCCTTTGATCAACATGGCCCAAACTCCTTCCCTTCCCAGCCCCTGGTAGGTACCATTCTACTCTCTACTTCCATGAATTCAACTTGTTAGATTCTGCAAAGAAGTGAGATTTTGCAGATTTTGTCTTTCTGTGGCTGGCTTACTTCAGTTAATGTCCGCAAGGGATTTTGTTCTTTTTTAAGGTTAAATGGTATTTCATTATCAGGACTTGTGTTTTAACACTTCTGGGATTAATGATATAACTTCACATAAAAAATTATGATATATCTGGATTCCCTGGAATAAGTGCAGTAAGTAAATTGTAATGCCAAGTAGCCAAAGAACATTTTGAAGAAGCTGACTCTTTATGTGTTATTACAATTTGTTATTGACTTTAAATGCTGGGTTTCATTCACTCCCTGGATGTGGCAAAGAACATGAAGTCAGATCAACTTTACATGCAGGACTTTCAAATTTATCTCTAAAATCTGAGAAGGGAAGTGACACCCTACTTTAATAGATGCACCATAATGTAAATAAATATTTTAATATACTAAAGGAATATTACAAATCATTCATATGGTATATTTCTGTTTTATTTAATTTTTGTCGTGAAAATACATGGCTCATTTCAACACAGAGACATATTTAGCTCTTTGTACACTTTGACACTAGCAAAAATTCAATTAGGAGGTGTTAAGGTTTGTTTACTGGGAGCCAAGGCATTAAACTCTTTTGTGTAATTGTTTAATTACTAATGCAGCATTTTAATTGACATGATAGTATAACTTTCCATGGAAAGGGAAATGTAATGTTTTATTTTTGTTTCTGATCTAATGAAAGCTACCCTCTTAGATGGGCTAGTCTGGCAATTTGACTTAGGAAAAGGTATCATGGAATGAAGTTTTTGTGTGAACAAGGAAAAGAAATTAACTTTAGTGCTCATCTCATTGGTCTGCCAAATTGAAGGGACATTTTAAGCCTGATTATCATGTTCTAATTAGTCTCTGGAGGACATTCATGGACAATCGAGTGTTCATTAATCTGTCCTTTTCCTGTAGCATTGATTTGTTCATTACTCTTTCAGAGTCTCAAATATAGAAACCAAAAATTGATGTGTGGTGTTAATGTGCTTACAGATGTTGCCACCACTTATCCAGATAAGAAGTCCATCTTAATGTACATTACATCACTCTTCCAAGTTTTGCCTCAGCAAGTGAGCATCGAAGCCATCCAGGAAGTGGAAATGTTGCCAAGGCCATCTAAAGTGACTAAAGAAGAACATTTTCAATTACATCATCAAATGCACTATTCTCAACAGGTAAAATGTCTAAAGGACGCTAATATCAAAGATGTTTGCTGTTTTATATGTTTTTAGGTGTCACACATGTACATACACATATATAATGGATATATATATAATCACACATATTTATATAAAGCATAATGTGTGTATTTGTATACAGACAGAGACTATAAAAACCTTTTAAATTTTATCTGATATAGGCTACAATATTTATTTCAAAGCACATGGTTAAAATGCTATTAATATGTACTCTTATAGGAACATAGAATACAGAATATATTGCATTTTCATTGTGTAACACAAAATAAAATGAAAGGCAAACTTATGCACATATTAGCTTTAAATTCTCCATCGACTAGAGCAAAGAGCAAAGAGCTAGAGCAAGAACAAAGGCAAGTACTGCTTTGAATAACATTTTTAAAGTTTGGTGGCAACTTGATGTATTAACAAATTTTGATTATTCACAGTTAACAATTATGAAAAGAAAAAAGTGGTTTAAAATATTGCAAATAAGAATTAAATGAAGAATACATATGATTAAATCCTTTATTATATCATTGCATAGAACCCAATTGCATGGGATTCTTACATGACATTGGCTTGTTCTTGCTCTCAATAATGGGTATTTTGGGTGTTTTCTTCTAACTTTCTTAGGCACAAACAATGATGAAAAAGCCTTTAGCAAAATTTCTGCTGAAGGTGTGGAAAGCTCTCAGGCCTAATTTTCTCACTCTACTGAGCTAGTTCTATATTTAGCTTATGAAAGCTTCAGTCCTTTCCACGGTATTGACCTGATGAATTCTGGCTTTGTTTACTTTGGGTTTAGAGAAAATTGCTTTTGGATGCTTGTTTTTGCCAGACTGAAGAGCACCATTCCATAAAAGTGCTGGAGTTGTGTCAGTATGGAATCCTCATGGTTAAATCCCACCCTCATATCTTCCCAGATCCTTTGCTCTCCACCATGACATTAAGCACCATGATTCTTGGAGTGTACCAGTTTCTAATATCACTTATATGTGTCTAGGATTAAACCTTTCATCTCATCATTTCCACCTAACGTTCTGTTTTTTAGTGTGTTGGAAAGCAGTCCTTCCAGCTTACTTATGATGTCTCCTCCTCCTGTCTATCCCCTCCCCCAAACCCTTCTCTGCAGATCACAGTCAGTCTAGCCCAGGGCTATGAGCGAACTCCTTCATCTCCTAAGCCTCGGTTCAAGAGCTATGCCTACACACAGGCTGCTTATGTCACCACCTCTGACCCCACACGGAGCCCATTTCCTTCACAGGTCTGTCAACATTTACTCTCTGTTCTACAAACCCGAGAACTGCTTCCAAGATAATCTAACATTGCTTTTGCTTCTTTGAATTTTTCAGTGCCTTTTTTCTCCTCCAGCAAGAGCTGTTTTGTTTTTCCCAGTTTTATTATTAAATAGATTCTTTCATATGATGCTGCTCTGTTACTGAGACTGCTCTAGGTTTAATATATGTAGATTCTTCATGAATGAAAATTCTGATAATAGTGATTTGCACCTTCATTACATATTTACCTGTTAAAGTTCTTTTTTTACAAAGGCTACCAATGGTTATTAAAAAAAAGATGAAGCTCATTAAAAGGTTTATATATTTAACTTTAAAAAGTATGGACAAATATATGAAAATTATCAATCACACCGGGGAGATTTTTCTAGACATGTGATACATAAAGGTAATATTGAAGTAAATGCTTTTATTATATTTTCATTCTAAATATAAATTTATTCTGTTTAAGAGAAATGTAACTGCAATCTTCTTCATGTGATCTCTTTTAGTGCTGCTAATTTAAACTTGTATATAATAGTAACTGTAGTGTTTATAAGAAAATGTCACAGTAAAATTAGGTCAGATGCTGTGCGCCATTTAGTACTTTCTGCATGAGGAATATTTTCACTGGGATTTTTCACCCTTGCAATATTGTAGGAAAACTAAACATACAGGGAATTACAGCCTTGTATATGTTAGAGCATGGAAATGAAATGTGGTAGGATTGCTAGATTTGCAAGAATTTCTTTTTTAAAGAAAGCTTTATTTATTTGGCTCAGTGGAGCCAGTTTGAAAACTTCTTCAGGATGTGAATTTTATCAAAACTACACTATGAATGAGAGTTTAGAAATTATAGACATGATCTTATTGGTAAAAGAGATAGTGTACATTTTTGGATTTTTTTCAAGATAGTGATATGCATTTAATTAGTGATTTATTTGGCAGTTAATTGATGCATGAGGCTGAAAATTCTGAACTCTGAAAGATTCCCCTGAGGAAACATTTATTTTAGGGCATAGTTATGCCCTCTATCCTTGGCTAATTTTCATGCAAAGCTGAACAAAGGAGAATGGGTGAAAAAGTTTGGATGAGTCAGTCTCTTCCTCAATTAAATTCCCATCCATGTTTTCACAAAGGCTAGTTGTGTAATGTTGAACAAGAAACTTGACTGGTTTCCTCATTATCAGGAAACAATAATTCTGCTACACATTATTGAGTGTTTACTATATGACACATGTGCACATATATGAACTAATCTAATCTTTATAAAATCTTTATAAAATCCCTTAGGGATGGGAAGTGCTATATTTATCCCCATTTTAAGTTTATCCATCCTTCTCTCTTGCTTCTTCCTGTCACTCCTGACCTCTTGAGTCTCCCCCAAGTCTCTCCTGATCCCTAGACTGTTTTTATCACCACTCCCCCTTTGAAACCACAAAGACTTAAGGAATAGGTGCTGCCTTCTCAAGTAAAGGAGCATAAACCAAGGCAAAAATATCAAGGTTTATTTTTTCCTCTTTCGTTTTCACTTTATTGAGTTGCCTTTTGCCTATTCTGGCAGCACATTTTTACCTCATTACCACCTCATTAAGGCATTGCTCAGGTATGACTCCTTACTGAAGTAATTGCAAATGGACTTAAATCTTGCTAGACTCTATTTGTTCACTCTACCTGTGTGTAAATATTGCCAAATACATAATATGTCATAAAATATTCAACACATTCACTTATCCGTTTTATTTAACATGAGCCATTCAAATAAATCTAATGTTTATCCTTTAGAAAAGAAGCAGCAGAAATCACAAGAGATGGGGAGTGATATGTTACTAAAGGAAGCACCTCAGAAGGTGATGCTATGCGTAGTTAGGTTTGATAAGTTTATGTCTTAAATATTCACACTCACTAAGAAAATTTTTTTCTAGAGTCTCACAAGGACTGAGCCTACACTGCCCCCTGTAGGTTGTATCTGCTCCACTTCAAATGAACTTAATAAGACAGGCTGAGTTAGATTACATCAGCGTTTTATTCAAGTGTTTACTTGGTGGTCTACAAGGAAACATGAAGTTTCCCATGAGGAGAGAGACATGCAGATGACTGTCCCCTATGGAAAACATGTGCATGCCTCCTTTCCCCAAACATACCACTCTGCTTAGTTTGTTGATTTATTTAGCCAACAAATAAGTAATCTTAGTCCCCAAATCAAATTGCTTTTATTCTGTTCTCTTAACTTTCTACTCTCCTTGAAGCATGTTGTTGCAGAGCCTCCACTCAGCCGGTTCTTATTTCTCTCTGACTATTCTGTATCTCTGTCGTTATCTGGCTCTTTCTCCTCTTCCAACTCCCTGAGCATAGCAATCTCATGGAAGATCTCTTGGCCCTCTTATCTGTATGCTCATTCTCTTATCAATATGATTTAATCTCCTGGCTTCAATCTGTATACAAATGATCATCCTATCTATGTTTTCACCACTTGCAATCTCTCTTGACTAACAGCCCCATTTCCAACTCATTTTCAAATCTTTGGTATTTATCTATACCTTGTTTACTGTTGTTTCAAATGTATGTCCCCAACTGAACTGTGTTTCACAGTTTCTTGTCCTTATTTTGGTAGGTCAATGAGCATATGACTCAAAAGTCATTGAGGTTTACATATGAGACATGCTCTTTCTTCTATATAGTGATCTGATATTCAATAAATGAGATATTTCTAGTCAATTCTTTCTTCATAACATTTCTTCATTATGTTCCCTTAATTTTTATAAATGCCTTACTGATTCAGTCCCCTAATACATGTCTTCTACACCACATAACTATTAATAGCTTTGCAGTTGATATCATTACCTTTAGCTTAACCCCCTCTGAATCAGATTAAATTTTGTTATTCACAGCCTTAATAATAACATTTATAAAACTGTCTTCACTGTCTTTTACCTATATAGCAAGTCCACTCTCCTAAATTTCCTTTAAAAAGCTCTATGTTCTATTAGCAATTTATATTTCATTCTTGTTACACATTTAATATATTTCATGTTTTCTTCAACCAAATTAAGTCACTTGTTCTCCTCTATAAGTGCCAAAATATTTCCTATCTTGACTTTTCTGCTTTCCTCGGCCCAGAGTGACTTTTGTCTTCATTTCAAATTGCCCAATTTAGTCCATATTTCAAGGCCTAATCAGTCAGTGGCAGAGCCTGTATTCAAGTTCAGATTCATCTAATTATAAGAACATTCTCTTTATACTAAGGTAACACTGAATTTTCTCTACTGTGATTATTGTATTAATATATAGCATTGCTCACACATAGAGTAATATTCACTCATTCAGTCGTTTGACATTTGTTTATTTATCACCTACTATGTGTCAGATACTATTCTAGGACCAAGTGATACATAAGTAAACAAAAATACAAAATAATTCCTGCCTTCATGAAGGTTATTTAATTATGTGAGAGACATAAAATTTTAAAAAACAAGATAACAGTATAAGCAAAATATTATGTTAAATAGTATGCAAGTAATATACATTAAGTAAAGTAAAAATTAGTAGGACATAAAATAGTAAATGCTAAAAAGAAAAATATAATAAAATAAGAAAGGGAAAGGTGAAATATGTAGTGGGAATAAAGTGAAAATTTTAGTTCAGGTAATCAGGGAAGGACTCTGAAGGACTAAGAAGGCAAATTTTGAGTAAGGACTGGAAGGAGGCATGGGTATCTGGGTGAAGAGAATTCCATGAAGTAGAAACATAGATAATGTGCAAGCCCTGAGTTGTGAGGTTAATTTGCTATAAGTGTGGGGCTGGATGATAGGCGATGGTGTCTGAGATGTAATGGAGTACCAGATCACACAGGGCTTTGTAAGTAAAGCTGGGGACTTAGACCTTTATTTACTAGTAAGGTGGAAAGCTAATGGTGGAGGGATTTGAGCTCACCTTGTCTCAACACAGCTGCTATGCGGAGAATAGACTAAGGGAAGCATGGATGGCAGCAAGGAAACCAGTTAGAATACTTCTGCACCAACCCAGGCAAGATATGACAGCGGCTTCCATCTGGATTACTTTAGTGAGCATAATGGATAGTAGGGGAATTCTTTATATGTTTTGAAGGACAATCTACACAATTTTCTAAGTGTTTGCTATATTTGAGAATAATTGTTTTAAAAACCAAAAACAAAAAAGATGGATGAAACTGCTAAGAGGCATTAAGCATAGGTTGTAAGTAAACTAGTAGCCTATAAGATATTAGTGAAACTTGTGTTTTAAATTTAGCTAGTGAGTAAGCAAATAGCTTGTGAGACACAGGCAGAAGTCATAGTGTGTGTTAAATATAGACAGTAACTTAGCAACCCATTATACATGTTAAAAATAGATGGAATAAATGATAGAATACACAAACTTGCCACTTCTAGATAAAAAGATGAAAAGAATAAATCATAAGATATTATAATTTCACTTCTGGGCTCACAACTACATCATTCATAAATTGGCCACCTGCTGATGACACTCGTTATAGCATGGTAATAACCTCCCATGTGCTCTACCTAAAAAACCGCATACACATCCCGTAGCTGTTCAGCAAACCAATTCATGAGCTACAGCTATGGGCCAGGTATACCTACCCCTGCATCTCTCCAGTAGAGCAAGTGTATGTTTGGGCCTCAGACACCTTCAGTCTAATGGACCCCTTGTTCAAATCTTACCTTTGATTCTGTTCACACCATCAGCAGGGAAGGCTGATACAGCAAAAAATATGAACATTATACAACCCAAGATTTAAATAATATGGCCCTTCTATTTGCTCATTATCCTGATTGTGTTACCCTCCCCATCCCTTCTCCCCTTGCCATATGTTTTAAATACATTTAATAAATGGAATGATATGAGCATCTTAACTAGATTTGTGAGCATCTCTGTTACATGATCTCTGGGATAGCAGACCTGGTAGCAGAACTGAAGGCCACCATTACATGAAAGTCATTTCTCACCTGATACAGTAGCTGTGACTTAGGAAATAATTAAAGAAACCAAGGGTTACAGTACGGTTTTTGGCTTAAGCAACTGGCTGCATGTAGTTGCCACCAACCAAGATAAGAGACACTGTAGGAGGAGCAGATTTGGAGGTGAACATTAGGATCTCAATTTTGAACGTGTTAATCCTGAGATGCCTGTGCAATTTGAGTATATGTAAACAAGGGGTTCTAAGATCAGAATTGGGGATATGTAATTTGGAAGTCATCAGGACGTGGATAGTATTTCAATACAGTGGCTTGAATGAGATCACTTAGGAAAAAGGTACAGACAGATAAGCGATCTCTATATATGAAAAGGTAACAGAAA
Organism: Lepilemur ruficaudatus; assembly: GCA_963574885.1. Lineage (NCBI taxonomy): Eukaryota > Metazoa > Chordata > Mammalia > Primates > Lepilemuridae > Lepilemur > Lepilemur ruficaudatus. Next base: position 9,181 of record CAUYRT010053796.1, read on the forward strand.
AGGCTGAAAAGGATGTCCAGAAAGGGAAGAGAAAAAGAAGGAGGATGTAGTATTCTGGAATCTAGAAGAAGAATGTGTTTCAGGGGGAGGCGGTTGTCTAACTACATTAAGCATTGCTGATTAGTTCAAGCAGTATGAGGTTTGAAAATCAGTGAATTTAGCAAAACATCAATAGGGTAGGATCTCCGGTATATAGGGATTCTGATATATAGCAGTTATTACAGTGAAATTACTAATAACATTCTTATTCACTCTCAAAACTTTCCCAATTTGACCAATAAGTTATACGCCCACTCTAGCTTATATGCACTTTGGTAAGAACAATTTAAGTGCGTGAGGGGTCTGTGTGTTTGGAAGGGTTGCTGGTTGGAGTGGATTCAGAGAGAATAAAAGTAAGCAGCTATTTGCATTTTAACACTTAAAAAACACACTGAATAGTTGATGTCCACATGAATAAAAGCATACTTCCCTTGCATTAACCCATTTTGATTAATTGATAATGGGTCCATATATTAGTTTTCTGTTGCTGCTGTTAACAACTGCAAACACAGTGGCTTAAAACAATAGAAATTTATTATCTTATAGTTCTGTAGTTCAGGCCTCCAACATGGGTGAGTCTCGTTGGGCTAAAATTACAGTATCAGCAGGGCTGCCTTCCTTCTAGAGACTGTAGGGGAGAATTCACTTCCATGCTTTTTCCAGCTTCTAGAGGCTGCCCACATTCCTTGGCTCATGGTCCCCTTCTATCTTTAAAGCTAAAAAGGGCAAATTGTCTTTCTTATATCACATCGCTCTGATCTACTCTTCTACCGCCATCTTCCACTTTTAAGAACCTTTATAATTACATTAGCCACACTTGGATAATCCAGGAAACTTTACCTTTTTAAGGTCAGCTGATTAGGAAACTTAGTTCCATCTGCAGCCTTAATTCTTTATTGCCATGAAATATAACATATTCACAGGATCCAGGGATAGAATGTGGATGTATCTGGAGAGGGGGTGTTTTTCTTCGTACCACAGTCTAATACTGTGGCATGCAAATCTGAAGAAGGCATCTATTATCTGTAAACTAACAATACATCTGGCATCACTTGGTGTTCTCCCAGGTGTCACCACGCAACATTTTGTTCCCTTCCTTTTTTTGTTGCTTGTATATGAGTGTTGTTCTTCTAGACGCATTGTGAATTTGTTCTTATGCCAGAAACAATGCAGAAGGAAAAAAAAAAGTACACACCCATGTTTCTGCCCACAAAGACCTTATTTTTCTTTATTTTCCTTGCAAGGCTTAGGGCACAGATGCCCACATTCATTTAATAAACACTTTGAGCCCCAAATAATGTGCTCTGCTCTCTACTAACTCACAAAGTAAAGGAAGCAGACTTTTAAACGTTACCCATACCTTGGTTATACTCCTATAATTCTATAAGGAAAAAAGGGAATCATCTACTTGCAATCTTCCCAGACAAATAAAGAGGGACCTCTCTTATTTAACTAATATTTAATATTTCCAGTTTTTAAAAAGTCTTTCAAATACACATTTCATTTAACCATTACAATAAATCTATGAAGTGATTTTATTAGAGTCATATTTTAGGGACCATTTTAAATGGAATAAAAATTTTGTTGAAGCAGCTAGTAACTGGCAGAACTATGATTTAAACCATATGTCATGACTTCTAGTACAGTTGTGATGTCTCGCTATTTGAAACCCCTAGCCAGATTGGCCAGAGGATTTGTCTCATTCTCATCAACATTGCATATTTCCTCTTAGTCTTTTAATATCTATAAGTACTAAAAGTATGTGGGAAGAAAAATTCCTCCTCTCTCCCTTTCCTCTTCGTGTGATAAACAATGGCTGTTAACCTTCTGGGAGCATACTTACCACCAACAGGACAGGTAAGTATTTATGCATTTGTCAAATAAAAAGAAATTGAGCATTTAAAACAGAGATACTGAATATAAAGTATGCAGAAACATCATAGAGAAGCATCCTCATATTAGAAAAGATGTGTAAAATATCACAAAGTAATAATTATGTCAATCAGTAAAATTGGCTCTTATAGTAACAAAGGGGAAAAAACAGAAAAGCCATACTTACGGGTCTCTTCAAAATAATTAAAGTTGAATTTAAGAAAAAAACAAGTCATCTTTGAAAATTTTAGATGACAAATCTTCATAAAGTGTAGAATTAGGCTGAGATGCATTGGATAAAGCTAGACAGCTAAAAATGGCATTTAGCTATTCTCAAACAGGAGGAAATGAAAACAAAGCACCTCTCATACAAACTGTGCCCATACCCTCAGTGCTAGTCTCTATTCATACACAATTGATGCTTCTGAGAGCTTCAGCTCTATCCCTAAGATGGTCCAGTTCTAAAGTTTCATGAACTTGCTAACTAGTATAATGTCTTCCCATAACCTCAAGGTCAACATACTTAAAACTGAACTCATCTTTGCCCATAGGTCCAGGGGTCTCTTCTGACATTTATTTTTACCCAGGATTTACCCATCCACACATGTGTGACTCCTTCTCCTTCAATTCCCTCATACCTGATTGGTTAATTCCTACCTGATCGCCCCATTGGACTATTTCTGACACCTTTCACTCCTGTCTGTTAGCCTGGATTTCAAGACCTTACCTTGATCTACCTGGCAAACCTCATCAATCGTATGTCACTCTCCACCTGTATGACACTCCTCCTTCCATTTGGATTCTGCTTTAATAGTTTGCTTTTAAATTATGCCATTCATTCAGTTTCCTTCCTCACCCTTCTCCTTGCCTCCCACTCTTTCTCTCTTTCACACATACATGTCAACCTGCACATCCTTTCACATTTGCACAGGGTTTCTTTATAACAATGACTCATACACTAAATGGCAAGTTTCAGGATTTGAATGATAGATTGAAAGAAGTAGTCAAATCAAACGTTCTATATATCAATTTTTATTTGACTTGTTTTTGTTATAGGATATACATGAATATGATTTAAAAATAAAAAAGTAAAACATAGCTAATAGAACTTAAATATCCTTACCACTCTCACCACCCCCTTCTAGAATGCGTGTGTTCATAATTTCAAGTATTTGCAGTTTTTCTTATTGGGAAAGAAACTGAGTATCTTTGTATGTGCTTAACAATCAGTAGTATTTCTTTTCCTGAGAAATTTTCATATGTTTCCCAATTTTTATAAAGTGAAATAGTATTTTTCTTCTTGTCAATTTGGAGGAATTATTTATATAATAAATAAATTAGCCATTCGATATAGAATCGAAATAATGCTCACAGTTTGTGAGTTCTATTTTTCATTTGTTGTGTTTTTCAGCATTTAAAATATTATTTTTTTTAAGTGGTTGGGGATTCTTACTCTTTTTTATGGCTTTCTGTTGTTGTTGCTATCATGGGGGAGGGAGAGGAGGTCATATCTGAAAAGGGCTCTGCTGTTCAAATGTTGTTTAAGAAATTCTTTCATGGTTTCTTCTAGTTCAATTTTTTTAAGAAAAACTTTGATCCTACTAAATTAAGTTGCAAAATTGAGAGCAATTTAAATATTTTCCCTAGAAGCTACCCAGTTGTTGAAACAATGAATGCACATTGATCATAATCTAAATGTGTGCCTCTTTTAAAGATAAAGAAATATATCTTAGAAGCTACCCTAGCATATTTTCTCTTACATTTTATCGGACAGGATTATGTCACATAGATATAATCCTGTCCAATAAAATTATATGATAATTCATTGAGCTATTAGGAGGGATAAGTGAGATGAATTATATACAGAACATTTCATAGAACAGGCACACTGTACGATCTTTAAAAAAAAGTGGCAACCAATATCAAGATCATTGCTTTAAATATATTAAGGATTAGATGAGATTTTATTGTCTTATCTGAGGACCTTATTGTATTTTTATTAGCACTTTTGTGGATAGATACAGCCTTAGTTCTGAACTGATTTATAAATAAACTCATAACCTGTGTAGAGTTTGGCAACTTCCTGAGTTAATATGCTGAGTAAAAGATTCTAAGGAAAAGGATTTACTGACTATCATGATTGACTTAAGCCAGCCAAAAGTCAGTTATCTTTGAATCACATGGCCAAATGGAACAGGGTAATTCCTAAATAAAACCAGATTCTCTTAAGAGAAAGGAAGAAGAAAATGGGTGTTAGTAGGTAGCCAGTTTGATAACACTTCTCCAAGGCTTGATGGAATTTGTGTCCAAGACCAGAAATTTCACCATCACCTGGAACGTAGTTGAGATATACAGAAACATGCACTGGACACACCGGTACTGGGAATCATGAACTTCTGAAATCCTATGTTGAAACTGCATTTACTCAGAGAAGCATCAGTTCTTGAGAAGGAAGAGTACTAGTTGAGCAAAGAGGAGGAAGCACAAATTCTGACATCAAAGAGATCTAGGTTCACTTTCCAGCTTTGCCACTTTCTAGCTATGTGATATTGGGAGAATTTCTTGCACTTTCTGGGCCTCAGTTTCCTCATGTGTATTATGGGACTCATATCTAACTCATAGAGCCATTAGGAAGGTTATGTAACATGAATTATATAAAAAACATTCCATGATACAGGCATTTTCTTGGTTCTCAAAAATCAACCAATATCATGATCATTGTTTTAAATATGTCAGAGGTTAGATGAGATTCTGTGGTCTGATCTGAAGACCCTATTATGCTATTATGTTTTCATCAGCATTCCTATGGGAAGATGCAGTATGGGTTCTAAATCGATTTATAAACTAACTCACAATTTTATAGAGTTGGACAACTTCTTGAATTTATATACTGACTAAAAATTCTAAAGTAAAGGATATATTTTTTGGTTTTAAAGTTGCTGAGGAACAATCTTGGAACCATGCAAAGTGGAACATAGTAATGCTTCCTTATAAAGCAGAAAAAAACACGTCTAGGTGATTTTGTGTTCAGTGATCCCGTGTTGGGAGGGAGCAGGAGAAGAGGAGATTTTCCACTCTATCATTGGCCCTTCACAAAACAACTTGTCCCTCACACTGAACATAGATTGTATAAAAGAATTGGCAAATGGAGGACACAAAGCCAGCCAGTGGGGAGCACTCCTTAGATTAAAAACATCATTGATCTGCTCCTGGGAAGCCTTTATACTTTCTGATGTGACTGAACAGGTGACGTAGAAACAGAATTGCCAGGGTGAAGCTCAACTCTATAGATCGGTACACTGAACACTTCTGAGTGGAATTTTAAAATTGAAGGGACATTGAACATCTTTTCATATACCTGTTGACCATTTGTCTTCTTTGGATAAATGTCTGTTTAAGACTTTAGCCTGTTTTTAATTCAGCCTTTAGATTTTTTTTTTTTTTTTTTTTTTGCTATTGGGTTATAGGAGTCTCTTATATATTTTGGAAATTAACAACTTATCAGTTATATGATTTGGAAATATTTTTTTTCCCATTTCATAGGTTGCCTTTTCATGTTTTTAATTGTTTCCTTTTCTGAGCAGAAGCTTTTTAGTTTTATGTAGTCCCACTTGTCTATTTTTATTTTTGTTGCTTGTGATTTTGATGTCATATCCATGAAATCATTAGCAGGATGAATGTCACAAAGATTTTCTCTACATTCTCTTCTAGGAGTTCTATAGATTCAAATATTATATTTAAGTCATTTATCCATTTTGAGTTGATTTTTGTATAGAGTATAAGATAAGCATCCAATTTCCTTCTTTTACATGTATATATCCAGTTTTTCCCAAATCATTTGTTGAAGGGATCATATGCTTTCCTTATTGCATATTGTTGGCATCCTTGTTGAAGATCAGTTGACCATATATGTCTGGATTTATTTCTGGGTTCTCTATTTTGCTCCATTCATCTTTAAGTTTGTTTTCATGCCAATATCATTTGTTTTTCATTACTGTAGCTTTGTAATATATGTTTTAATCAAGAACTGTGATGCCTCCAGTTTTGTTCTTTCTCAAGATTAATTTGGCTATTTATGATCCTTTGTGGTTCTATATGAATTTTAGAATTTTTTTTCTATTTGTGTAAAAAACAACATCCTAATTTTAATATGCATGACATTCGATCTGTAGATTGTTTTGAGTATTATGGACATTTTAACAATTTTAAATCCTCTAATCCATGACTGTGGGATGTCTTTTGATTTGTTTGTGGTTTCTTTAATTTCTTTCATCAATTTTTTATAGTTTTCAATGTAGAATTTTTGACCTCCTTAGTTAAGTTTATCATTATATGTATTTTTTTCTTTTTGGTTATATTGTGAATGGGATTTCTTTCCTAATTTTTTATTCAGATAGTTCATTATTAGTGTATAGAAACTAAACTGATTTTTGTTTATTGATTTTGTATCCTGTAACATTACTGATTTTGTTTATTAGTTCTAATTTTTTATGAGGTCTAGGGTTTTCTGTTTATGATATCATGTCATCTGCAAACAGGGATAATATTACTTCTTCCTTTCTAATATAGATGCCTTTTATTTCTTTTTCTTGCCTACTTGCTCTAGCTAGGACTTCTAGTACTGTGTTCAATAGAAGTGGCAAGAATGGGCATATTTGCCTTGTTCCTGATCTGAGGAAAGACTTTCAGTTTGTCATTGTTGAGTCTGTTGTTAGTGGTGATCTTTTCATAAATGCCCTTTATTTTGTTGAGACAATTTCCTTCTATTCCTGTTTGAAAGAGTCATTTCTTTTTGTTGTTTTGTTTTTAATAATAAAATGGTGTTGAATTTTGTCAAATACTTTTAAGCATCTATTAGGAAGATCATGTGTTTTTTCTTATCATTTAATGTGGTGTATCACACTAATTGATTTTCACATGTTGAATCATCCTTGCATACCTAGGGATCAATCCTATCTGGTTATGGTGTATAATCATTTTAAATGTGCTGTTAAAGTCAGTTTGTTAGTATTTTGTTGAAGATTTTGGCCTCTGTAATCATCAGAGATATTGACCCGTAGTATTCTTGTGATGTCTTTTTCTGGCTTTGGTATCAGGGTAATGTTGGTTTCATAAAATGAGTTTGGAAAGATTCTTTCTACTTCAGTTGTTTTAAGAAGAGTTTGGGAAGGCTTACCATTCATTATTATTTTTTTTTTTTAATATTTGGTAACCTTGGACTTTTTTTTAATGTGAGGTTTTTAATTACTAATTACCGATTCACTCTCATTACTTGTATTGGTCTATTAAGATTTTCTATTTCTTCATGATTCAGCCTTGATAGGTTTTATGCTTTTAGGAATTTATCCATTTTTCTCAGTTGTCCAGTTTTTTGGCATATAATCATTCATAGTGGTCTGTTATGATCCTTTTTTATTTCTTTAACATTAGTTGTAATATCTCCTTCATTTCTGATTTTATTTAGTTGAGTCTTCTTTCTTTTTTCTTAGTCTAGCTAAGGGTTTGTCAATTCTGTTTATCTTTTTAAAAAGCAAGTCTTAGTTTCTTTGATGTCTTCTATTTTTTCTGGACTCATTTCATTTATTTATACTCTGATTTTTATTGTATCCTTCCTTCTGCTAACTTTGGGATTGGTTCTTCATTTTCTAGTTCTTTGAAGTATGAAGTTAGGTCATTGATTTAAGAACTTTCTTCTTTTATAATATGGGAGTTTCTCTTTCTAAACTTCTCTCTTAGTACAATTTTTGCTGCATCCCACAAGTTTTGGTACTTGTATTCTTGTTTTCATTTGTCTTAAGAGATTTTCTTGTTCCCTTTTTTATTTCTTTGACCTATCATTTGTTCAAAGGTATGCTATTCATTTCCTCATATTTATGAATTTTCTAGTTTTCCTTCTGCTGTTGGTTTCAGGTTTTTTTCTGTTGTGGTTGGAAAAGATACTTTGTATGATTTCAATCTTTTCAATTTTGTTAAGAATTGTTTTTTGACCTAACATGTGATCTATCCTGGATAATGGTATGTGGTGGCCTGAGAAGAATATATATTCTGTTGCAGTTGGGTGGAATATTCTGTATAGGTCTGTTAAGTCCAATTGGTCTGTAGTGCTGTTCAAGTCTGTTATTTATTTGTTGATTTTCTGTGTGGTTGATATATATATATATATTATTGAGAATATGGTGTTAAAGTCTCCTACTATTATTATATTCCTGTATATTTCTGTTTTTATTTCTGTTAAGGTTTGGATAAAGGCAAAAAGAAACACACCTGGCTAAGTAACACCATGTGAAGTGTTTTAGAATCTTTCAATTTCATGTACACAATATTCTTATATTTAGAATCAGATTCTGAGTCAGACATACTAATATTACAGGTGTACATTGTATTCATTTATTCAGTCAGTAAGTATTACATATAAACTATCTAATATAACTCTCCTAGGATCTGAAATTCTTTCACTGAACAAGATGGAAATGTTGTTTGTCTTCATAATGCATAATTTATAGAGGGGGAAAAAGACCAAAATATTTTAAAATGAAACTAAAATCACTATTAATTGTGAGAAACACTATAAAGGAAATAAACAAGGGCTGGATTAAAAAAATAATGATATTAAGATTAATGGAACATTCTTGCACTCATAGTCCAACAATGTAGAGGCTTATAAAATTGATTCAGTGTAAGTTTACACTGAATAATAGCCCATAGCTTATTATCTCAGAGAGACACTAAATTTGATGATAGTTTTAAATAAAAATATACTATTAATATTTCAAATGGGCTTATCAACTGCTAATTACAAAACAGGACTGCCAAAAGATTTAAATTGATTTTAAATACTTTAAAAAGTATAATTGTATTACTATATTAATGTATTTTGAAAAAAATATTAACCAAACAGTTTCTGATAATAATTACAGAAAATGCTGGGAAATATACCTTCAATAGAAGGGCTTACTTAAGGGAAAACCCTCATTAATTACCAAAATTTTATAAGAATAGTATGGTCAAAAGACGTCATTTATTGTACATGTACATCTGTATTTGGGAAATGCATTAAATGCATATTATGTAATTTACATTTATTATTTCTGATTTTCAAAACAACTTTATTAAGATTTAACTCCATCTTATAGATTAGAAAACTTAGGCTAAATGAAAAAGTTTCAAGTGTGGGAATGTTATTTTTCTATTAGATACATAAGTGATAATTCTGTATGAGTACAGGGACCTTTTTGTCATGTATGTCACAAATATATTTCCTGTTTTGTCCTCCTATTTAGTCTATTCATGTTTATTTAGACATCATTAAAATTTAATAGAGTCACATTTTTCAAAAATATTAAAGAGTACTCTATAGCTAAGAGATTCAGTTGTGCATTCTCTTGAGATGAAAACAGGAGTATGAAAGGAAACTAGTCCATCTGTGGGACTTGAATATACCATTTTCCTTCTATGCCTCAGTTTTCTCATCTCTAAAATGAAGATAATTTTAAATTTATATAGTGGCTAAAATAATTAACACATAGTATTAATATATGTGAGAAAAGATTTCATTGACCTTCTTATGCAACCGGCACTCAATAAGTGTTTAAACGTGAAGAAATATTTATAATAATACAGGTCAATGTTCCTACATTTTGAATTGTATTTACAAATTATGATATAACCTTAAAAATAATGTAAATCCAAAAATGTAGAATGTAAGTCCATTTTTACATTTGGCAAAGATACTTGGAGTTTCTGGAAGAGATGATACATAATTTAACTAACCTTCCTGGAAAATGAGTTTTCCCGCGTGTCTCTTGATACTGCAGATAGTTCCAAAGGTGCAGCTGTGTGGATAATATAAAAAAGGAGTCAATTTTTGCAAAACAAGATTTCTGAAAGATCTAATTTAACTCACATTTATTACATTTTACGTGGTTTTGGGCATCCTTAAAGGTTGAATGAATTATTGGATGGAATTGAGCTAATCTGTTTGTGTCATAGTGCTTAAACAGGTTAGGGGGCTTATTTGTAAACATTAATAGATTGTTTTGATCTCCTTATGGAGGGTGGATACAATATGTCTTCTTTGACTTATTTTTGGTATCTTAAAGAATATCCTTTCCACAAATTTATTTTAATACCCTTTTTACAAATCACATAAATTTTGGAGGAAGTAAGAATGTGTGTTAAAATTTTAATTCATCTTCCTGCTTGTGTGATTCAATTTTTACTCTCTCAGAATGCCTGTGTAATGCTTAGCTCACCTGTGTAATATAGGCATGCTTATATTGTTCTCCATTATTATTGGCATGTAGCAAATCATCTGAAAATTTAGAAGCTTATGAAAACAACATTCATTTTTGTAATTATGTCTCTTGATTCTGGAGTTCAACTGGCCTTAGGACTTCTCATGCAGTTGAAATAAGACAGTAGCTAAAGCTAAGGCTGAAGTCATTGTGAAAACTTCTTCACTCGCATGTCTCTGGTGGCTAATACTGGGACTTCGGCCAGAGCAGTTGTCTAGAACACCTATATATGACCTCTCCATGTAATCTGCAGTCCATCAAAAATGCTAGCTGGATTCTGAGAGCAAAAGATTCAGAGAGTACCAACCAGAAGCTTTATTGCTTTTTGTGACTTTGTCTTGGAAGACACAGTGTAACTTCTGCCATGATCACAGTTCCACACATATTCAAGAGGGAGAGACATAAACCCAACTCTTTATGGAGAAGTGTCAATGTTAGTTACATTGTAAGAAGAATATGTAGGATGAAACGTATTGCTATATCCATCTTAAATAAATACAATCTGTCAGAATTTACAAGATTCTTATGGGGAACAGAGATCAGTTGAGAAGAGTGGCTAGCATGGTGCCTAACAGGTGTTCAATAAAGTGTACTCTTATTGGTGACTGTACTTGTTTTAAGTAAGCTTGTACAGATCCTCAAATACCTAAGCTCCTGATTAACTAAGTTTGAGAATGTCTTTGCCCATAGGCATCACAGAGTAGGCTCTGCAATAGCCAGGTATCATTACAAATTTACTTGGGAAGAATTTACATGTGTTATTTAATACTAAGAGTATTAAATAGATGGAACAACTTTCATACTCTTCGTTTTACAGATGAAGAAACTGTATCTCAGAGATACTAAATCATGTAACTAACGTGACAGTAGAAATATTGGACCTAGGACCCTGATATCTTAAATTTGATTAAATATTATTTCTTCTTTAGGATTCTAATTATTTTAAGCTAATTCACCACATTGTCTGTAGAACATTTTCTGTAGAATAACCTCTAGTTTCTACATTCACTAAGTAATTTGATTTTCTGTTTTGCATTCATTTTATTGTTTATCGCAATCTTTTGTTTTGGGGGGATATTTTATTATTTTTAATCATTACTCTTTAATTAAAATAATTAACCTTATTTTTTAGGGAAACCATACTCAAAGTGTGGTTACATCAAAATTAAGATGTATGACAACCTTGATTGAAAAGTTATTTTATACAGATATATTTCCTAAAATGTATAATTAGAGGATGTACATGTCTCATTATAAGACCTGATATAAAATTCCATTAGCACCTATCCTTACATATTATGGTCTTTGTCTACAAATAATATCATTGCAAAAATGGAATAATGCTTAAATAATCAACATAAACTTTTTACCAAATTTCAGGGCAACATAGGGCCTTTTGTAATATAACATATGTGGTAAATCCAATGTTGATGTGTTTCAAATCTACTGACAAATGATAAATTATTTCAAAGGGATATCTTATTTAGTAGTAATTACTTTAGAGTGATTGTAAAATCAACACAATTAGCATTCATATAAAGTATTTTGTACATGATAAGCTTTAATAAGAATGTCGTCATCATTTTTTTTAATTTTGAAAATGTTATGAATTAAATCTTTGGGGAAAGAAACTGTCTTTGAAAGGATTAATGATGAGTTAATAGTATTGTTATGTGACTCCTTATTTCCACATCATTTGCCTGCTGATTCGGTTACAGAAAGCCATGTTCCTTTTTCACCTATATCAAATCCAGATTTGTGAGATTAGCATTGTAAATATTTATTTCTATTAGTTCAGTAATTCACAGTGTAATGATGCCAATGATGAGAGCTATATATAAAAATGGGATTGCTTTACAATAAAATTTACTTATAGTGAACATTTCTGAAAATGTTTATTATGTTTCTCTGGGATCTCTGGTTAATTTAAAATCTTAGTGCATTTTATCTTCATTATAACATGTCCCAAGGAAATTTTTGGCTGAAAGATTAGCATTATAAGAAGAGTACTTTAATTAGAAATTTCTATATTGTGGGTCAGATTGCTAAATCCAGTGGCAATTATCTGCTTCCTGAGATACGTAGCTCTCTTTCTGAAACATTAAAATTTACTTTATAATACCTCAAAAAGTCATTTCAAGAGGAAATTTGGGTCATTAATGGAATTAGAAATAAGATGTGCCCATGGATTCTTTTACTTCTATTTCATCATTTAAATTTCATGTGAGCTGAGTGATTAAAGTCATTTTAACTATTTGGTACTTCAAATAGTTCAGGAACCCAAGTATGCCAAAAGCACTATACTATTACCATTAATTAACTAATTTCTTATTGGCCACTTGATCCTAGAACCCAGGACTGAATGTGAGATAAAGTATCTATAAGCTCTTAAAAATCTTACCATTTCATAGTCTATGACTATAGTAGTTATTTATTGAGTAGGTGAAGGTAATTATTAAGGCAATTCTTGTCATATATATTGGTTAGAAAGTATACAAGAAAGACCATGAAGGAAGTTAAAAGTCAACTAATAAATTAGGGAATTTATCTGTAACATTTATAACATACAAAAGATTACTAGTCATCATATATAAATGACTCTGGCAAATCAATAAGTAAAAGCAGAACAGCCCAATAGGAAAATTCATGAAGAACTTGAGTCACAAAATGACAAAAGAAAAAAAAATCTATATATCAGTAAGTATAGAAAAAGACATCCTACCTGCTTAGTAATGAAAGATATACAATATAAAACAATGAAATCATTTTTACCTACCAGTTAGGCAGATTGAAATGCTAATAACACTGATAATTTCCAGAGCATAAGGAAACAGGAAATCTCAAAAGTTATAAGAGGACTTATGACAGACTAAATGGATGTTGTATTTCTGGAGCATATTGTTTTTCAATAAATCACAAAATTTAAATATGTAAAATTTTAGATACCATTCGTACCTCAAGAAATTTATCTAAAGGCAATAATCTGATGAGCGCAATGATGTAAGAAATAGTTAAAACGTTTTTTAAAGAGTGAAAGTTTAGATGTGATCTGAATATTCATCACTATAGAATTGGTAAAACTTAGGGTAAATATATTTAATGTAATATCATTCAGCCTTTAAAAATCATGCTATAGATATATGCTTATTACCATGTTGTAAAGATAGCTCTGATATGGTTAGGTTAGAAGAGAAAGTTACAAATAGTGTACAGAACATAATTATGCATTGTGTGTGTATGTGTGTGTGTGTGTATAGTTATATACCTACAACAACACATATGTACTACTAATAATACTAAACACATACAGTATATATGTTCTCTTCTAAGTTATATATATGGCCTATCTCCAACAGCACTTTCCTTTTTAGACTTATTTCCCTAGTCCCATCACCATAACTAAGACTCCAAATTCATTATAAATATATAGTATATGTGAGTGTGTGTTCATACAGGTGTATATGATATATATGAGATATTTCATTTTTGCTGCTATGATGCTATTTTTTCCATTGTAAATTTAACAACTTAGTAAGTGGATTCTTATACTCTTGATTTTTAAGGAAATAAGCCATTATTACTCAATGGCCCTTGAAAACTTGAGGAAATAAGTCTAAATAGCCTCCTCTTAGATGAACATCTATATTCATTTCTTCATTCAATAAACAATTATTGAGTAATGATTATGTCCTAGTAACTACAATAAAACTTCTTATTAGGATAAGCTGATTTTAGTTGAGAAACTTACTAATATAATATGCAGGCTAAGACAACTGTTTGAATGTGTTAGTAGTTACTTAATATTTATTAATTGCCATTTATGCCAATTGGTCTAGATCTGGTTACTAAATTTCACTACCTCAAACAATTTGTTCACAGAACATGCACATTGTGAGTCAGCAAGGGGACTCTAGACAAAAGGAAGTAGAAAATAAAAACATGGTTGTGCCCTCAAGAAGTTGGTTTAGTGGTATGAATCCTTCCAGCATAAAAAAATTGATTTACAAAATTAAAAGCATAATGCAAATTAACTTGCTAAAATTCATGGGAAAACTTGTGTGATGTATGAATACTTTATTATATTAATAAATATCCCAAAATGCAATAAAAGGATTTGGGGGATAATGAGTTCTCTTTTTGAAGAGGTATTTAATCACAAACTAGATAATGAGACTGGTAATAAAAGGGAGTAAGTCACTGGACACATAGTTTTTAAACCTGTTCACCTACTATGTGCAGGAGCCATATAGTTGTCTAAGAGGACCTTTTGTTTCCTTTGCTAGCCTAAAATCCATAATCCCCATCTGTGATTCTTATTGAAAAATAGTAACTATTATGGAATGAGAGATAATGAACTAAGCATGGGGACACATGTAATTGCTCTTATGAAAATTACAAACTGAGTAGAGAACATGTTTGGAGTAGCTCTTAGTTCTGGAATAATTTCACTTTACACATAGAAGAAAATCCAAAATCCCTACATGATCGGTTCCTGAGATATCTTATCCTCTTTCATATTCTTTTTTTTTCTTCCTAAAATTTTATTGGGGGAAAACTACAAAGCATTTACAGTACAATGTTTACAGTCACAATTTGTAGTGAGCTGATTTCCCAAAATATATTACCACTGAAGTTGACTTATCTTGTTACATTCAAAAACCTACTCTGTCAAAGTAGTC
>CAUYRT010053797.1:0-51134 GCA_963574885.1 Lepilemur ruficaudatus
TGTAGATGGAGATACTAGGCCAGGCACGGTGGCTCATGCCTGTAATCCTAGCACTCTGGGAGGCCGAGGCGGGAGGATCCCTTGAGCTCAGGAATTCAAGACCAGCCTGAGCAAGAATGAGACCCCATCTCTACTAAAAATGGAAAAAATTAGCTGGGCGTGGTGGCACTTGCCTATAGTCCCAGCTACTCAGGAGGCTGAGGCAGAAGGATCACTTGAGCCCAGGAGTTTGAGGTTGCTGTGAGCTAGGCTGACGCCACGGCACTCTACTCCTAGGGACAGAGTGAGACTCTGTCTCAAAAAAAAAAAAAAAAAAGCAAAGCAGGAGTGAGGTTGGGGGTGGCGTATTAGCAGCTGTAGGGACAGCTCAACCCCAATTCAGACTCCTCTCATCTGAGCCACCTCAGGGCCAGGCACTGGCTCCCCAGGGACCCCTTCCCCTGGACAGGCAGCTTGAGGGGACAAGGGGAGAAGCCGCTGGGCACTTAGCTAGTACCAACATGGCCAGGGACCACAGCTGCACCTCCACACACATACACTACCTCTCCTCCCCTCTCTGTGCAGATACTTACAACTGACTTTCCCCTGGATATTAATCTCATCCTGTTCTTCTCTGTAAAAATAGTGGGGAGGCTGAGAGGCAGGAAATATGATGTTGCTTTGGGTCTCACACCCTCCTGGGGAGACTCTTCCTTCCTATTCCTCCTACCTGCTCTGTCTCTCTTGGGTCCAGCTGGAGGCAGGGGGTGGCTGGGATGACAGGCCGGAAGCCTCTTCTGCGTATATCGGGGAACGTCAGTGTGGAGGGGAAGGCTGCCGATTGCCACTGATCTCCCTTTTGCCCAAATGTGATTTTGCCCTTCCCCCTCCCTCCTCTGGCTAAAACAGCCAGACCCACGGAGGCCCCTTGGCAGGGCCTGCTGGCAGTACACCTGGATGGGCTGGGCCAAGGGCACCCAAGGCTGTGCGTGGCTTCCCAGGTGTGCCCTCCTCCTGCACCCCAGGGGGCCCCTTTAGCCCTGGGCCTTCCTTTGCCACATGGCCTGGTCCGTTGCATGCCTATGTTCCTGAGAACTTGACCGTAAATATCGCAATTTAATTCCTCAATATATTCGGCATGTGAGACGTAGCTTTTGGGGCCCCTACTGACTAGGATGTGGCAGGTATCCAGGGAGGAGACAGGCGGGCAGACAGCGGTGGTGGTGGTGGTGGATACGTGTCCTCCTTCAAAAACAAGCCCAGTTCCTCCTGCTTGGCAGAGCCCTCGCTAACTGTTGCAGTCTTCACCCGGCCTCCTCTTCCGAGCTCTTTATCTGCGTTCCCCCTAATCTAACTCTCGATCATCACTGCCTTGTACTCTTGACATAATCTGGAAATTTTTTCCTTGGGTAAGACTGGACTCCTTAACCAAATGGTAGATCTCGGGGGGGAAACACTTGTCACTTCTCTTTGGACTTTTGCAGCTGGATCTTACAAAGGACCTTTGTTTTGCAAAAATATTGTGGTGCTTCATCCATTCCCCATAGACCT
Organism: Lepilemur ruficaudatus; assembly: GCA_963574885.1. NCBI lineage: Eukaryota > Metazoa > Chordata > Mammalia > Primates > Lepilemuridae > Lepilemur > Lepilemur ruficaudatus. Next base: position 1,531 of record CAUYRT010053797.1, read on the forward strand.
CTTAAGTTTTGATACCCAAATCATTTATTTTTGAGGTAACTATTGTGTCATGATCTCTGTTGATTTTCTCTTCTTCAGTTTAATTGGTCTCCTCCAGACAGATTCGTGGGAGACATAAATGCTTCTCCAACACTGATTTCATCAACCTCATTAAAACCTGCGTTTTGCGGGCAAGATACGCAATTGCACCTTGGAATGGGTTCGTCTGATATTTGTTAGTGTGGTGGTAGCCACCCTTGATCGGCAGAGACTGACAAAGATCTTTGACACGGTGGGTCGGGTCAGGCCGAGGCTGGGGTTAAACCAGAGGAACGTACCAGTGAGAGGTGAAGGTCAAGTGTGGTCAGTTCATTAGAGACCATTTTTGTATTACGTTGACTTTCGTTTCCCAGCACAGTCTGTGAGAGCCAGAGAGTAAATGTTCACAGAAAGCACCTCCGCGTCGCCCTTCTGACACTTGGATGGTAATCGTGAGTGCACCCTCAATTTTCAGGTCGTCTTTTCTCCTTGCAGTGAAACAACCCTCTACATAGCTGCGGTCCAGTCACGTGGAAGGGGAAGCCTAGGACAGGAGCTTCCAGAGCTGGGAACTAACAAGTGGGAGTTACGGGGCAGTGGGTTTCTGTCATCTAAGGATGAACTTTTTATTTTAATGAGTAGCATTGTTAGGCTGGATGGGCTGCCTTGGGAGGTAATGAGCCTTCTGTCTCTGAAAGCATTAATGCTGGGACACGATGACAGGGAGGCTGTAGGGACAGCTTCTGCGGGGGGGGGGGGCTGGGGAAACCCTCCAAATCTAAGAGTCGATGATTCTACATCTTTTGTCCTCTGTTACAAACTCCTGGGGACAGGGCTGCATTTTGCTTCTCCCTGGAGGCCCCAGTCCCCTCGGGGATGCAGCGATGGCAGCCCGGTGATGATGAAGGAGCGAAGGAGTGAAGGAGTGAAGGAGTGAAGGAGTGTCTGGCTCAGTGGATGAGCCACTGAGTGAAAGACCAGCTCTCTTCATCCACGTGGTCCTCGGGACCCACTCTGGAAACCAAAGCCAAGGTTAAGCTTCCCCTCAGACCTTCCCGTGGGAGCCAGAGCAGGCGATGGGCCCTGGGGGAGAAGGAGAGGGAAGTCCTGAGCAGAGGGGCTGCCGGGTAGCTCATAAAGGGCATTTTACATTTATTGAGCTTAGTGCAGGGACTCTCAACCTTGGCTGCACATTTCAGTCACCTGGGAGCTTTAAAAAAAAGTGGTAATATGCATCTCTCCCCCCCAGAGACTCTGATTTAATCGGTCTGCAGTGCTGAACATCAGGACGTTTAAAGCTCCCCAGGCGATTCTAATACACAGCCAAGGTTGAGAACCACCGCCTCACTCTGTGCCAGGTGCTTTACATATTTTCTCATTTAATCCTCACAACAAGCTCACGAGTTAGATCACTGGCTCTCAGAGTGTGGTCCCTGAACCAAGAGTAACTGGAGAATTTGTGTTAGAAGTGCAGATGTTCAGGCCCCACTCCAAACTTAGGGAATCGGAAACTCTGAGGTTGAGGTCCAGCGATGTGTTTTGACTACCCTCCAGGAGGTTCTGCTGCACGCTCAGGTATGAGAACCACTGAGTAAGGTCCTAGTAGTCCCCACTCACAGATGAGATGGAGGGGTTTAGTTATCAGCCCAGGAATAGTGAGTGCAGTCAATGCTGAGATGCACCACACTGCTTGTGGGGGGTCTCTGGGGTGTCTTGCTAGCCCTTGGTTGACTCTTTCTCCTCCTCTTTGCTTGGTAGGAAAATTTAGCTCCATCTGGAGCCCAGTCGCTCTTGCTCTGGGGAAGCAAAGGGCAGAACACCCCAGGATTCGTTCTAAAACAGTTTTATTAGGTGCTTAAAATAGCTTCTGGCAGATGGTGTGTAGAAGGGGGGACTGGAGCGGAGTTGCATAGCACATTTCCAAGTTGTGTGTGCGCGAGCACATGCACGTGCGCGTGTGCACGCAGCTCTTTGGGATGGGGTCGTACGATATTTGGGTGAATCTAATCTACCCAAGATCAGAGAAGGGCTTCTGACTAGGTTTCCCATGGCACTTGGCTAAATCCTCTGCCCTCCCTGGGCACATGGTGATCAGACAAGCATTGTTGTCTGGCTGCGCAAGCTCTACTGTGGCTCTCAGGGGTCGGGGACCCATGGAGATTACGTGGGGGAGGCGGCAGAATTCCAGGACGCTTGTAGGTTGTAATGGGCTGAGAGCTTAAAGCTCAGATTAAAGGTTAAGAGCAGACATAGGAGCCCTTGCTTTGCAAATAAAAACACTGAGGACTCACTTCATTTTCCTTATTTTAAAGGAAATGTCTCTCTCTATAAATCTGAATCCCATTTAGGTGTAGAAACCGTGGATGTTCATCAATCTAATCCTCCCTGACAGACTCTCAGATTGTTGTGGGTGGCTGTTTCCCTTGGCAACTCCCAAAGGTGGTCTTGAATCCAGAGCTGTAAGTATGATTCTTGGATCCTCTAAGCAGTAGTTCTTGACCTTTCTGGGTTTTGGACCCATTTCAGAATTTTATTAAATCTAAAGGTGTCCTTTCTCCAGAAAATTTCACATATACATGCACACAGAGAAATCTGACAGCAATTCACAGAGGTCCATGGACTCTCCATCTTTGAACCACTGGCTCTAGTGGAGGCCTCAGGGGAAACGGCCACTGTCTTCCAGTGACTCCCAGTACAGCCCTGCTCTGAGTCAGGACGCCTAGCTTTTCCTTCCCCGTCCACCACTCACTGTGAAATGAGCGGAGATAGCGGTATTGAGGCCATTAGGAGACAGATGCCTAAACCAGATGATTCCGGGGCTGGTTTCAGCTATGAGAGTTGGGATTTTCCCAAGTGAGAGCTTCTGCGCTCAAGAACAGCAAGGCTCATGCCCCTCAGCGTGGCTCCCCAGCATCGCTCAGCGCCACCCCTGTGCATCCCGGGACCGCTCTGTGGGCTCTTGCTCCTGCCTGCCACACCCAGATCCTATAATCCTCGTCATTGTAAGTGACACCTCTCCTCTCCTCTTTATCCTCTGTGGTTAGTACCTGATCATTTCTGTCCAGCGTTACACCCCTGAGAGGGGTGCACACCATCTACTTCCTTGTTCTCTGCTTGGAAGGTAGCGTGGTTAAGTGAATGGAGCATAGGAATTCAACATGAGAAGACCTGGGTTCGAATCCCAGCTCTTACCCTTATTGGTTGCTTGACCTTAGGTAAGTTATGTAAATTTTCCAAGCCTCAGGCTCCTTACCTATAAAATGGGCATATTACCTGTTTAGCCTAATTCATTGAGACATTCCCAAGAGCAAATGAGAAGGTAGATATCAGTGAGCTTAGTAACATGCCACGGTAGACCACACATCACTCTTACGGTTGAGGTGGAGCCTGGGCCGTTCTTCCCTCCTCACGGGCTGGCGGCCTGGCCCTTTTTGATTTCTGAGGGTGGCAACTGGGAGATGAGGAATAGTTCTGTAGTGCTCCCTTGACCTACTAGTGTTCTCTTGTTGCAAAGGAAGCTGCCATTTTCAAACAAAGGATCTTTTAGAGCTTGGAAACATCTAGGAGCAAGACTCACCTGGTCTCTTTTTTTTTTTTTTTTTTTTTGTGAGACAGAGTCTCACTCTGTTGCCTGGGCTAGGGTGCCGTGGCGTCAGCCTAGCTCACAGCAACCTCAAACTCCTGGGCTCAAGCATTCCTCCTGCCTCAGCCTCCCGAGTAGCTGGGACTACAGGCATGCACCACTATGCCTGGCTAATTTTTTTCTATATATTTTTAGTTGGCCAATTAATTTCTTTCTATTTTCAGTAGAGACAGGGTCTCGCTCTTGCTCAGGCTGGTTTCGAACTCCCGACCTTGAGTGATCCGCCTGCCTCGGCCTCCCAGAGTGCTAGGATTACAGGCATGAGCCACTGCTCCTGGCCTGGTCCCTTTTTGTGTGCGGTGGTGCTGAAGGTGGGGTTGGGAAACTGGCAACTGGGAATGTCTACAACCGGGCAGAGGGGTGCTCTGGGTTCTTGGCTTGGGGTTGTGGAAAAAGTAACCTAGAGGAGCACAAGGATTTGGAGTCCGTAGTGGAGATGGAGGGTGGGTGACTGGCTCATGACTAATAGGGCCATGGAAGGCCAGCAAGGCAGAACCAGCCTTTGGGTATGGGTAAAATGAGACTGGCTCAGGAGGGTGCTGTGGTATGAGAATGGTACAGGCCACTTAGCGAGAAGGGGACCACAGGGCCACATGGTCTAACTGATGCTATAAAATCGGCATGGTAGCCAGGTGATGCAGTGGTAGGGATTTCTGTCATCTAGGTACTTGCTTGGTGCATGGCTCAGCTCAGCATCGAGCCTCTGATGAGCTCCTGCTTTGCCCAACTGACATCTGAGCTCAGAAGCAAAGGACGCCCACGGGCAAAAGCTGTTCTGGACTTAATTTTGACCCACAAAGAACTGATTGGTGAGGGGAGTGATCAGAGCCTCCAGAGGAAGCCATTGTAGAATTTTCGAGTTGATAAGATCCAGGGAATGAAAGGTGAGGAAACGTAGCCAGACCTGTAAAAGCATGTTTCAGAACTTCAGAGAAAGGAATCGCCAGCTGTGGTTCTCAAGAGAGTATAGTTCAAGAGGTTTCAAAATTGAAGTCCTGACAATAAAGTCGCAAATTATCCCGAAGTTAAAAAAAAAAAAAAAAAAAGAGGGCAGCCTCTCAAAATAAAAGTGGCCGCACAGGGAGCTCTGAGGCACACAGATCTCAGAAGTTCCCATGCTCTCGGGAAACTTCTAACATACTTTGAAATTATATAAATTTGAATACAGTAGAGTGGCTGAGTCCTTGGAATCAGATAGCATTTGAATTCTGATTCTGCCACCTACTAGCTGTGTGACCTTGGATAAATCATTTAACCTTTCTGAGATCTAATGTCAGAATGTGTAAAATGGGGTTAATAGTACTCACTTCATAAGGCAGCTGTGCATGAGATAAAGTGGTGCCCATGAAATCCCTACACAGTGGCTAATAAGTGCTCAATCCATGTTAGCCATTATCACCATTCTACAAAAAATAGGAGGAGATGTTCTTAAACAAATGACACCTGCAAAAGAATAACGCAAATGGGTAAGAATCACACTGGGTAGGTTAAAGGACAAGTTGATCTGACACTTGTGAAACCTCTGAGGAGCACTCAAGGGGGTTCTGGTAAAATCATCAAGAAGGAACACGGACATCACTCCCGGACAGGCAGGGCTGATGGCTGATGGAAGAGCAGGATAGTGGCCTGCTCATGTCACTGCCGTCTCCCCCGGGATGACGTGCTTTAGCAACAAGCACAATGAAGGTGGCACTGAAAACCAATAGAGATCATTTCTCACCACCCTAAATGAGTGTCAGTCTCACTGCAGGACACTGGTAGAGCTTACAGACGTGGTAGTGGAGGATTGATCTTCACAAACCACTTTGAAGAATCCTGGGGAAATGGAGAGGAGTCAGAAGCCTCCAAGAGAGTTAATGTGGCTCCAATTTTCAAAAATAGGAACAAGGATAGATTTAGAAAATACAGAGGTGCATTTAGCGTCCATCCCTAGCAAAGCTCTAGAGATTATTTAACCGAGATTATGACTGCAATAGCCCCTGAACTGGCTGCTCCCCTCCTGCCCCTGTGTACCCCAAGCCCCTGCTCTGTCTTAGTCTAGCAACGAGGGATCTCCTTTAGTCAAATCATGCCATGTCTGCGCAGAAATCTCTGGTGGCTCCCATTCTTACTGGAAGGAAAAGCCAAAGTCCCAACAGTGGCCTGCAAGGCCCAACACGACCCTGGCAGCCTCTCTGGCCTGAGGTCTCAGGTTACTCCTCCTTCTCCCTCTCTTGCTCCTGCCTTGCTAGCCTCCTTGCTCTTGGCCTTCACCCTTGCTGTTCTCTCTGCCTGATCACTCTTCCCCCAGAAAACTGTGTGGTCCACTCCTCCAAGCTTTGCTCACGCGTCACCTTCTGAACAAGGCCTTTCATGACCACTCTATTTAAACCCCCACTCCTTGTCCTCTTCCCTGAATTCTTTTCTCCATAGTACATAGTACTCATTACCATTGAACAGGTTATATATTCTTACTTATTTCTCCTGTTCATCGATTTTCTCCCCTTCCTAAAATGCAAGATCCAAAGGCTCAGGGATTTTTTTCTGTATCCCAAGCTCCTACCTCAGAGGACCAGTGTCCGGCTGATGGGAAGGCTGCCATGGTGAGCCATGGAACCGACTCCTGCCCAGGTCTGCTCCACGACCCATCCCAGCCACGGGTGGAGACTTAGAAGACAGGATGGAATTTGCCCGTGGCATGCACTAGGGAGGGAAAATGAATACACTTAATAATTGAACTAAGTTTTGAAATCATCTCAATAGATAGAAATGATAGGCCTTGGCCGGCGCAGTGGCTCACGCCTGTAATCCTAGCACTCTGGGAGGCCAACGTGGGAGGATCACTTGAGCTCAGGAATTCGAGACCAGCCTGAGCAAGAGCGAGACCCTGTCTCTACTGAGAATAGAAAAATTAGCCAGGTGTTTGGCGAGCATCTATAATCCCAGCTACTCGGGAGGCTGAGGCAGGAGGATCCCTTGAGCCCAGGATTTATGATGACACCACTGTACTCTACTTAGAGTGACAGTGAGACTCTGTCTCACAAAAAAAAAAAAAAGGAAAGAAAGAAAGAAAAAGAAATGATAGGTCTTAAGTAATAGTTTAAAATTTATACAGAAATAAGTATTATTTTCTACTTAGGATTAAAAGAAAAAAGCAATCTGAATATACAGAAGAGACCAGGCTTAACAGCTGTTTCGTTTGTTCTAAACCCAGCATGTGTCGTTGCCCACACGCTTGGTCTGGTGTAAAAGCTAAGACTTCAGATGCCACCTTAGGCTGTGTTAATAGATACATGGAGCTGTGACAAGGGGAGGGGATGGTCCCACTGTCTTTCCCCTGGCTGGAAATACACCTAAGCCATGTGTCCAGCTCTGTACCTGGGGAGAGGCTGCTTACTCTCCACTGCTCAGCTTCCAGCTATTCCCTGACACAGCAACCCACAAAGTGCCTTTTCTCCCTCTCCCCAACCAGCTCTGTCCCTGCAGTGTCACCTGTCTTTGCAGGAGAAAAGACGTCATGAGCTACCTTCCTTTCCCCACCCCACCTAACTTCTCCGGTATAGCCAAGGATTCAGGACCTGGGAATTCAGTTGAAAGACAGATGAAATCCCCATCACTGACCTTTGCCCCTCAAAGGAAGGGATTCACGTTCAAGGGCTCAAGCAGCTGCAAGCCCCACAGCGGCTGAGATGCTGCGTCGCATCAAGAACCAGTCACGGGAGCCAGAGCGGCATCCTCAGGGTTGCGTGATTTCTCCCCTTCCCCAGGGGCTCAAAGCTTCCAATCCTTCTCCCAGTTTCCTGTCTATAACCAAGGAGTCTGAGGGAAATGGAGGCAGCAAAGAGATCTGAGGCAGCAAATGGTCCCAAGGGGTGGGAACACTCCCTTTCTAACTGCAGGCACGTTTACAAGTCTTTGGAGCTTGAGGGATCTGAAGTTCTGTGTCCTCTAGACCTGCTGGTGGTCACTTTTTTGGTTGCTATTGACCAGGCACGGGGCTCTTTGGGAAGTTCGGGCTGGCAGTGTAGGTGGAGATGTGAGAGTGTTACAGGGCTCTACAGGTTCTTACAGGGCTCTGGGTGCTTATTTAAGGGAACGGTACCTTGCTTCTCTGTGTCATGTGGGCCAGCCGAGAAAGACAGCACCTGCAGACCTTCTGAGTGAAAAGGCGTGGTGACTTCCATTTTCCACGATCAGCACAGGCCCTGCCCTGCCTCTCTCCACTGTAGAGCTTCCCGATCATGGGGGACAGACGACCGGCTAAACCACAGTAGGGCCAGCTCCAGGCCATTGGCAGGGCTGCCAAGAGCATGGCTGTGATGACCCCAAAGCTCAGCAGGCAAGAGCCCTGTGAGGTGTCAGAGCATCTAGCTGGGTGCCACAGGAAAAGAGGAGCAGGTGTGTAGGTGTAGGAAGCATCTCTGCCTTCCCCACCCCCAAGAAGGCACCCCTGGGAAAAAGCACTTGGGCATGGGGCTGCTGACCTCAGGGCAGGGGATCACTGGAATGGGGGCTGAGCAACCCGCCAGGAGAGTAGGGAGCAGCGGAGGCACCATCCCCCAGTCCCATCCCAATTCTTTTCCAGAGCCGTACCCTACACTGCGGTGTATAAGAAAACTGAGGCCAGAGCAGGAGCAGGAAGTCCTAGCCACTGCAGGCCTCCATCCTGTGGTTCTCAAAGTGTTGTCCCGAGTCTATGAACATCAGCGTCACCTGGAAACTTGTTAGAGATGCAGTTCTCGGCCCCGCCCAGCTCTAGCAGATCAGAAGCTCCGGGTGAGCACAGCCATCTGTGTCTAACAAGCCCCCAGGGTGATTCTGAGGCAGCTAAAGTGTGAGAACCCTGCCCTAGGGGAAGGCGGCTTCTCCACTGGCTGTTTGCTGACAGTCTTCAGAGAGCCCTGCTCTCTGTGCGCTTCCTGGGAGGGGGGCACTGCCCTCCGGCTTTGGACGAGTGTTCTCTGTCTAGGTCTGGGGGGTCTGGGCTGTCCCCGGTCTGGCTTCCACCTGTGACTACATTTGCAGTCTTGGTGGCGTCTTAGGCTGTGCCTCTGACAAGTCGGCCAAATGTGTTCTGTAACGCGGGGGACCCTCGGGCTCGTGGGCTGCTTTCTGTCCGTCTCAGGGAACCCGCGCTTTTCTCCTGCCCACCTCCGGAACACAGCACTGTTGCCTGGCGGCCTCTGGCTCTGGAGCCGCCCCCTCAGTTGGCCCACAGCCGCCCCTCTGCCCTCAGCTCTGATGGCTCCCCAACAGATGTTCCTCTTCACATGACAAACACTGCAAGAGCAAGCCGGGCTCATTGCAAATTATACTAAAATGGAACAGAAAGATAAATGCAGCAATTTCCTTATCCCATAGCCCTCCCCTCCCCAAATCCTCTATCACCCCTGCCCCCTCCCGCCCCAGCCAGCCAAAGTTCTTGCTGTCTTGATGATTTGCAATTCTCTGCATGACTCTGCCTCTTGGGTTTGTTTAATTAGAAATAGGCCGGGGAAGTGCTTCCTATGCTCCGGCATGTTAATTGCTTATCAGAGAAGGAGAACCAGCGACAAGGCTTGCTGATGGAAATTTCCGTCCTCCCTCCATCTCTGGGTTGGTCTCCATTGTTCTCACCCACCCCTCTCCTGGCCTCCTGCTCTGCCTCCCTCCCCCTTGCTCTGGCCACCATCAGCCTCGATGCACTTCCTCCCTCTCTCCACGGCTCTCTCCTCCTCACAGCCATGTCTGGGGACCGAGAGCAGGGCCAGAGGCCAGAATCCAAGCCAAAAGGGAAAAACTGTCCCCTTTCGCCATGTCCCTGTTCTCCCTCCTACAGTACCCCAGCCACAGCCCCACCCTTCCAGGCTTTGAAGAGATGCCAGAGCAGAGAGCTCTTCAGTGAGACTCAGTATTCAGAGGATTATTTTCCTTTCATTTCCTTTCCCTCGTATTATTATTATTTATTTTTATTTTTTACAAAACAGGAGAAAAGAGTGAATTGGGTTGGGGGAGGTGACACATTTCTCCACAAAGGTACAAAATCGCCTGTAGAAAGTCCGCTTCAGAGTGCCGAGCCGGGCTGCCAAGACGAGGCGTTCCTGGGCGTCCCTCTCCCCAGATGTCCTTCAGATGTGGCTGGGGGTCCCTCCCACTGTGACGGCGGTCCCCGAGATGGAAAGGAGAGGTCTCCTTTAGCCCTTGCCCAGGAGGGGAAGAAGCAGACAACTGAGACTGTACAAAGAAAGAGAAGAAGCCGGGCTGCATCCTGCTCGCCAGGGCCTGGGGACACCGCAGGGGACAGCCAAGCAGGCCCAGGAGCCTCTGGGCAGGTTGATAATGGGAAGTGGGAGGCTCTCACCAGGGTCCTTCCTGTTCCTTGTCTACGTTCCTCAGAACAGCAGCAGAGCAGCCCAGAAGGTAAGGGGCAGCTTTTTGGAGGCCACAGGAGCACCCCTGGGGGCCACAAAGCCCCGTCTGTCTTGGTCCAGCTGCCAGGCCTCAAGCACGTGGTCCATGTCACTTTCCTGGCAGGGAGTCTGGCCCAGATTGCTTCCCTTTTGGTAAAAAGTAGTCCTAGTTATTTCTCTACTGCTGAGAACTGGCTGAGCTTCAGGAGTTATGAGACAATGGTGGTGACAGTGCCTCCCCTTCGGAGGATCTGGACAGCTTCTTCCCTGGATTCCAGGGCAGGACAAGGGGTGCAGATACCACCCGGACAGAGGGGGCTGTCCAGCCCCAGAAAGCCCAGGCTGGAAGGAGAGGGCGCCCCCTCACCCCCTGCCTTGGCCGGCCCATGCCAAGGTGGGCTGCTAGCCCAGCTGCCAGCAGGAGGACAGCAAGAGCCAGAATGGCGATGAGCCCAGGCCGGTCCCCTAAGGCTCTGTGGCAAGGAGTGGCCTCTTTAGTCCTGGCCCATACACAAGCCAACTGGGTATGGGCATCAGCAAAGGCCACTTGCAGGCAGGCCCAGTACTCCGTGGCCTGAAGGAGGCGGGTGATGTTGTAGCTGTGTGTGCCGCGGGGCAGGCGGGCCAGAGCAGTGGCCCCGTGGCCCCGGAGGGAGGAGGCGCTGGACCAGGTGAGGTTGGTGGACACCGTGTTGGGTGGGGGCACCCAAGATAGCAGGATGTGATAGGGGTGGGTCTCCTGTACCCGGAGCTCCAGACTCTGTCCCTCGTCCCTGCCTGGCTGGAGGAGGGCACGGCCAACAACCACACTGACCGTCTTAGTGTCTGCCCCTACCAGGTTCTGGGCCACACAGGTGTACAGTCCTGCTTCTTCTGCTGTCACCCTCCGCAGCTCCAGGGTCCCCTCAGGGTACACCCGGTACCTCCTGCCCACATGGGCAGGCGTTAGTCGAAGCCCAGCTGGAGTGACCCAGTAGATCTCGGGCTCCGGTTCGGCCAGAGCCCGGCAGTGCAGCACCATGCTCTCTCCGCTGGCCACCTGGAGGCTGGGGGGGAAGCTGCGGGGGGAGATGAGAGGCAGGCAGTGGTCCGTCATCTCCCGGAAGGGCACCTCGCGGACTGGGCGGCGCTGGAGGTCTGGTGGCTCTGCACACAGGGTGGACTGTGGCTCGATGAAGCGGACACGGGTGCCCGTGGCATTGGCCCAGCGGATGACACAATCACAGCGGATGGGGTTGCCGTGGAGACCCACCTCCTGCAGGTTGGGCAGGGACTCCACCGTCTGCTGGTGCAAGGCACTGAGAGCATTATTGTTGAGCATGAGGGTCTCCATCTGGGGCAGGTGGTGGAAGGCGCGGGGGTGGATGAAGGACAGCCGCGGGTTGTTGGTGATGTCCAGCTTGGTCAGCTCAGGGAGGTTAACCAGGGCGAACTTGTCGATGGAGACCAGCTCCTCCATGTTGTTCAGCCCCAGCTCCTTGAGGTGCAGCATGTTGGCAAAGTCCCCTGGCCCTACCCGCTGGAGTGGATTCTTGTTCAGGTCTAGGAACTTGAGCCCAGGCACCTGCTCCAGTGCCCGCCTGGGCACCCGGGCCAGCTGGTTGTCATAGAAGGAGAGACTCTCCAGGCTCTGCAGCCCCTCCAGGGCATAGTCGGAGATCTCCCGCAAGTGCATGCCTGCCAGCACCAGGCTGCGCAGGTTGGCCAGGGGCCGGAAGTTCATGTCCAGGATGGCATCCACCTTGTTGCCACCAATCATGAGGATCTCCAGGTTGGGCAGCATCTCGAACCAGCGACTGTCAATGGCCCTTAGCAGGTTGGAGTTGAGGTGCAGCCGCAGCAGGTTGCTGAGGCCCGCAAAGGCCCTGGGGGCAATGCGGTAGAGCTGGTTGTGGTTGAGATAGAGTTCCTGCAGGCCAGCCAGCCCCGCAAAGCTGTGGTCCTCCAGCCGGGTGAGCTGGTTCTCCTCCAGGTGCAGGCTCAGCAGCTGGGGCAGGGCATGGAAATCACAGTCTCGGGCATCCGAGAAGCTGTTCTGGGACAGGTCCAGCTCTGTGAGGTTGGCCAGGTAGCCGAGCTCACTCTGGTCCACACGGACGATGCTGTTACTCTGCAGTAGCAGGGTCTGCGTGCCTGCAGGGAGTGCCGGGGGCACTGCCGTCAGGAACAGGTCGTTGCAGTCCACGGTGGTGGCCTCACGGTAGGATGAGCGGGGTGTATACCAGGGCCGGATCTGGCAGGCACATTGAGGGGGGCAGGGCACACGCCAGGGTACCACAGGCACAGCGGCAGTGGCACCAGCCACCCATGCTAGCAAGAGGGGGGCCACCAGGAGCCTCATGGTGGGGCAGCAGGGCAGGGGAGCATCCACAGGAAGAGTCCAGAGTCCTGCTCTGCGTGTTCTGCAGGCTGAGCGTCAGCAGCCCTGCCAGGGTCTGGGGAACCGCCCTGCCAGGGCAGTCATTCTACACGGAGACGGCGTAGCATCACTGGTGGCCCTCTTGGGTGTAGCTCCTTGTCCTTGCCCACCGGGGCGGGGCCTGCTCACTCATGGCCATGCTGTCAGGGGCAGCCCTGGAAGAAGAGGAGGCAGAGGTAAGGAGGCGCCCGGAAGCATTATCTACCCCCTCCTCCCGGGCTTTTTTACTCAGGCAGCCAAGGGAGCTGCAGAAGGCATGGCCAGGGCCAGAGCCAGGGCTCTTGGGTTGTGTCCTGCAGTCCTTACAGCTTTAGTGTCCTTTCCTATGACCTGCTTGTGGAGTGAGTGACCGGGAGTCTTCAGGGAAGAAGAGGAAAGTGTGTGTGCACATATACACATGCATGTGTGTGTCTGGGACAGAAGGAGAGTGGATGGGCTGGAATTATTGTCACCTTCAGAGTCCTGAGCCCAGAGAGATGTGTAAGAGGTTCTCTAACCTTTCTTATCTCTTTACTCCCTCCCTCTTTGACTCACTTGGGTAAATGGAAGATAAAGTGATAGTTTCCAGAAATTCCTCTGGCGGTGTAGGCAGGAGGTGGGTAGGGGGTGCCGGAAACAACTGCAGCTTCTAAAATGTGGAATGGGCTCCCCAGGACTCTAGAGGTTGACAGACAGTGGATGTGACCCCATATCCAGGCAGGCTGGGGAAGTGGGGGTGGTCCTGTGCCTAGGCCATCCTGGGTGGGGGTACTGCTTTGGTTTTTGTCAACTTCCCCACCCTGGAGGCTCTCCCCTTCCCAACAGCCTGGTAGAGCTGTCCAGGAGGAGGTAGTGGGGTTAAAAAGCCTGGGTCAGAGCTCCTCAGCCCTGCAGGTAAGACCTTCCATGACCTGGCCTGGCCCCTTCACCTGGCTTCTCTTGCTGCCACCCCACTTACCTGCTGTGTACAAACGTCTCGGGTTGAAGTTACCCTGACATGCCACCCCTTCTCATGGCTCCTCCTCAATGTCTCTCAGATACCTTCTACTTGTTCTTCAAGACTCAAGTTCAGTCACCTCCTACAGAAGGCTTCTCCAAAACCTCTCCCCCCGTGACTGGCCAAGGGGCTGGCTTTATGCTCTTACAGTACTCAAGCTTCCTTCTGTCATGGTCCTGATCACATCACATGGAAAGCTCTCTCCAGCTAGAGACCTGTCTTGCTCACTGTTGTGCCCATAGCAGGGGATGGGTGCCCAGTGTTTACTGCATAAATAAATCTCTGTGGCTCCAGGGCCCCTTTCCGCAGGAGATTGGACCCCTTCCAATCTAGAATCTAAGCCACTGCTATTTCCTCTGTCCTGGGTGTGGGTAATCAATCCAGCTTCTCTCTCAGGTCCCAGGGCCAGGCTGCACTGACCTGGAGGCAAGTCCAACCTTGGCCTAGAACCAAAGATGGAAACAAAACATGACCAGACCCTGCGTTCCCTTCTTGAGCCTGGTCTAATTTCTGAGTGGAGGTCTGATTTCAGGTAGATTTTTAGCTGCCAGTGTCAGGGGAGTGTGCAAACACTTATTGAGCACCTACCATCGTCCAGGACTCTTCAAAGATTCTGGATGTCTTATTTCATTTAACCTTCATTACAGGTCTATGAGATAAGCATTAATATCCCCAATTTGCAGATGAAGAAACTGAGGTCCAGCAGAGCTTAAAGAACTTGACTGAAGTCACATAGCTGCAAGATACAAGAATCAACCCAAGTCCAGTGGTTGTGCTGTCTATACCGCACATCTCTGCCCCCATGTCTGGCCCGGGCCTGTCTTGGGCCCCTGGAAGGTCCGGGGTGCACTGGCTGCAGCAGCAGCAGGCTGGGCGCCCATTCTTGTCCCCCAGGGTGATGACTTCTTACCAGGCAGCTGCAGAAAGCTCAGGCTGTGTTTCCTGTCACCACCCAGAGGGGCTCTGCCCACCTCATCCCACTTCCAGGACGCTGGGGCTGGGAAGGGAGCAGTTGCATGCAGAGTACCCTTTCCTGAGCAGGAGAGCGCGCCTGTTTACATTTGACTACTTCCCACTTTCCCCTGCAGCTATTTCTGAAGGTGGGAAAAACAACCGTGACTTAAAAGGCACAGAGGTTTTGCGTAGGGGTGTGTGTGCACTGACTACCTAAAACTCAGGGTAAACAAACACATGTGCACACATGCATGCGCGCCTGCACACATGTGCAAGGGAAGCCCGGGGAACCCAGCCACCTAAGCCAGTGACTGGGGGTCAGGAAGAGGGGAGAGAATTTTGTGGTGTCCTACTGGGTGGAGAGGAAGCAGGGAACAACTTGAGTGCCCAAGAGGTCCCTGTCATGGAACTGGATCTAAGGTCAGTGGTCCTGCCACACTTATTCCAGAGATCCTGACTCCCACCTAGACCTGGTGTGAGAGAGGAGACCTACCAGCAAATGGATCAGGACCCAAAATCTTGCCCTGCCACTCAGCACCAGAGCACCCTGGGCAAAGTTACTTGACTTCTCCGAGCACCTGTTTCCTTCTATATAAAATGAGATTGTCATTCGAATTAAATAAGTTGAGTGTGCTACATACAGAAAGAGCTGGATAAATGTTAGCTCCCTTCTAGCTCTTGCCATCTCTCAGGGTTGGGAGGCTCTCCAGCTATAGGACTTCTTAGGGGACAGTACAAGTGGGATCCTAGGGCTCAACAAACCTCCCTTCAACTTACCCCCTGGGCCCAGTACCACCCCAAGGTAGGGTGGGGAGCTGTGAGCAGAAATAGATAACATGGTCACACCTTGAGCAGTGCCACTCTGCTTGGACAGGCAGGACCAAAAATGCTTACCAATTAGGGGAGCCCAGGACAATTCACAAGTGGAAGAAGAGAGAGCTGAGGACTGGAGGAGGTGGAGAGTCTTCAGCTAGGCCCAGCATCTTGCAGACCTTTAGACCTTACCTGAGCCCTGTGCTTCCCTCTCCTTCACCAGCACCTTTGTTCTAAGTGCTGAGTCAGTGCTCAACTGCACTGAGGGGATCAAGGAGCCATTTAAAACTTAATTGAAAACCTCCAGCGACTCCTTCCCCTCTAGCCCAGGCAATTTCCTCCTTCTTGCCTCCTCTGGCGGAGCTGGGTGGATGAGGTAGAGCTGGAGGGTCCTGGGCCAGGAGCCCAGGGCTGGGCCTTAGGATTCAGAGAGAGGCAGTAGCTTGATGACTCATGTTTGCGTAGCACCTCTGACCCCAAGGCTTGGCAAGAGCCCAGACAAATCCTCCCCCTCACTGCTGAGCACACAGCCCCTTCCAGGATGGAGCTCAGAGCTGCCCACTCAGCTGCCATCACCATGTAAGGCTGCCTTGCACATGGCCCACTCACGCAGGCTGATTAGCAGTTTCTACCGGGGAGCTGCAGAGAAAGCTAATTGTCTTTCATCTATAAGCTCTAGGGGTGATCAGGAGTTCACACTATCACATGTACATTTTCCCCAACTGGATTTCAAGCTCCTTACATTGGGGACCTTGACTTCCATGCTTTTTGTGTCCCCAGAACCCCAAGTGTAGGATTGAGCATGCAGAGGGTACCTGCAAGCGGATATAAACAGTAAACGGTGTAGAACACATGCACATTACATTTAATCTCCCACCAACCCTGTGTGTAGGCAAAGATGGGATTGTTTAGTCTCATTTTGCCAGGGAGGAAACTGAGGGTCAGAAAGGTTAAGTAGAAACTGAGGGTCAGAAAGGTTAAGTGACTTGTCAGAGGTTGCACAGCTTCTCCGTGGTGGGGCCAGGATTCAAACCCAGCCCAGCCAACATGGATCAATGCCCGCTTCACAGGAGCAGAGGGCGGGGCTGGTGCAGAGTGGTGGCCTCGATTGCGAATCCCTTCAGAGATGAACCTGGGTCCTCAGCTCCTCCCCACTGCCTGCCATCTGCTGGGCCCCTCAGCCCCTGTTTCTTGACTCCTGCCTAGAGCGACCCATTTGGGGGACAGTGTGGGGAAGGGCACTGTTGTCTGTGAGTGTGGCTGGGCCTGTAACCACAGGGACAAACAGAGCCAGCTGCTGCACACAGACCTCAACATGTCTTCTGACTGGGGGCTGGGGACTGCCCCCTTTCTTGTGCAGTGACTCCTGGCCAGCTGTAGGCTTTGGGGCCGGGAGACAGAAAGCCCTGGATCCACAGTCCAAGACACAGGATTGGCTGCCCACTGCAAGGGCAAGTGTTTCTCTTGGAAGGGCTGGCTTTGCAAACCTCGTCTGACCTACCTGTCCAGGCTGCTTCTCTGGATTTAGCAGAAAGTGTGGCATTGATCCCCGATACCCCCCCCATGAAACTAAGACCCTTGGCAAAGCTCTAAAGGAAGAGGTTTGGAGATGCTGTCCTCAGGAGCTGGAGCTGTTTTCTCCCTTCTCTCCTTCTCTGGCCTTGTCCTCACCACAGCCCCTGGAATAGGTGGGTGCAGTCTTCCCCTCCCCTTACCACCCCTTCTCTCGCTGGTGGCCTCCCACCCAGCCCCCAGGAGCCCAGGGTCTGGAGGGAGGATGGCAGCGGTGATCGATTGCCTGGCCGTGGCTGCTTCAGTGCCAGGTCCCCCCGAGCTGCGGAGACAGATGGGCAGCATAATTGACTATAGCGTTGATAAACTCCGGCCTCCTCCCCAGCAGATAAGTGCTGGTGGGAGGGACGCAGAGGGAGGAGGAAGGCCAGCCTCCATCTGTACACCTGGCCTCCAGCTCCTCCAGGGAGGTGAGCACGGCCGCGCAAACCCGGCCTTTCATTTAATCACACACAACCAGGACCTCAGGGCTGGAGAAGACCGCAGCGTTTATCTAGTCTTCCCGAGTCTGTGTCCATCAATAACTTACGCGGGGGAATGCTGGAGCACAGGGAACATGGGCTTTGCCATCAGAGTTTGGGCCTGGCTCTGCCACTCACTGCGTGACCTTGGGCAAGGTACTTAACCTTCTGAACATCTGGGGCCCTCACCGAGGAAATGGGGACAAGGCCAGGAGCTGCTGCGAGGAGTACGGGATGTGCCCTCCATCCCCCAGCACCGGGGCCTCTCGCTCTGTCTCACCGCATACTTCTCATCTCACCTTTTGTAATAAACCTTTAAAAACCATTGTTGAGGTATAACTCATGTACAGGAGAGTATATACAGGGCACTAATCCCAAACCCAGTGAATTTCTCCATGTGTAGCTACCAGTACAACCACCACCCAGATCCAGCTGTAAATATTCCCAGTGCTCCAGAAGGTTCCTACATGCCCCTCCCCAGTCACATCCAGCCCTGGTCCTGACTTCTGTCACCATCCATCAGTTTCATCTTTGCAGCCCAGAATCTCCCTCTTTTTCCATCACAACTTGGGACCAGCGTCTTTGGAATTAGGTTGCTCTGGCAGGAAGGAACTTTAAATTCACTTAATTCACCCTCCTACTTCCAAGTGGGCTATAGCTTCCCAGGGTCTCATGCCTAACCAGTGATCTCCAGGAAGAAAGACAGATTCCTCTTTCTTGTTCCAGAGTTCCCGTATCTAAAAGCTGCCCCACGCCTCAGGGCCCAGTGCCGGCCAGCACCCTTATAGCGGGGCCGGGAGTGCTGTGCTGGCTTGAGGTGGGAAGGCGGCAGGTGACCTACTGTCCCCGTGCACCTAGGTCTCCTCATCAGAGTTTGGGGCGCTGGGCAGGAAGACAAAGCAGGGGTGGCCAGGAGGGAGAGGTCAGACCCGAGCTCCTAACCGCCCCTGGACTTCTCTACTTGCGGTCTCAGAGGCTCCTCATGTTCAGCTCGTCCCCAACCCTGCATCACTTCCTGCCAAACCTGCCTGTGCTTCCTGGTCACCTGTCAGTGAGCACCGCTGTCCACCAGCGTCCAAGGCTGGGAATCTCCACCTTCTTGATCTGCCCTCTCCCACCTCACACACCCCCCAAAACCCTCACGCCACCTGCTCTTCCCAACTCTGCTCCTGACCCTTACAGCAGCCGCTTTGGGGCTCTCCCGCTCACCCCAGGGTGACCCTCTCACGCCACGCTCCTGCTAGACTAGACTTGCTATTTCCCCCACACTCCAGCCTCTCACTCAACCTGCAATGCTCCTCCCCAACCTCAACTATCAAACTCCTCTTTAGCCACAAAAACCCATCCCAGGTGCCACCTCCTCTGGGACACCGTCCGTCAGAGAAGGGTGGTTACGCCCACAGCTGTCCCTAAGACTCTCTGAACAAACCATGGTCACACCTTCCCCAGTGTTAGTTACACTACCAGCCTGTCTTCCCAGGCTGTGAGCTCTGTGATGGAAGGAGGGTTTATACTGATTTCTGTGTCCCAGAGCCTGGTACGGTGCACTCTCCTTTGTAGGGGTGAGATGTGCTCTGCCGTGAACTGTGAGTCACAACCCATTAGTGAGTCATGAAAACCATTTAATGTGGGTCACAATCTGCATTTAAAAAAAATGAACTAGAACAGAAATGTCAAAATGCATTGCATGTAGCAGATCAAGCATTGTTTGGAAGAGTTTTTCCCCCTGTTTTACACACATACACGCACACATAGACAAGGACGGGATGCAAGCCACTTTTTGCCTTGGGCTGCAGCTATAAAAGCTTGAAAACCACTATTATTCTGAGACTCTCTCTTTTGGTAAGGTGAGTCCTTTCAACTCTTGCTGATGCTACTGGGATGACGGCACCGAGCAAGGTCACAGAGGGAAGATGTGGCATTCCTGAAGGCCTTCTAGCACCAGGACTGCTACTTGCTAGACATGTCACGTGCCCCATCATACCTTCCCCACGACCATGCCAGGGAGGTCCTTTTAAGGTGAGAAACCTAAGCCTAGTGAAGTGCCATAGCTGGGGTGTGGAGGAGCCAGGGCCCCAACCCACCTGTGTCTCATTCGCCAGCCCTTGATATTTCCACGATTCTGGGGCCGGAAGCTCACCTGACCTCCAAGGGTGGCATGGTGGGGAAGGACTGGGGGAGGGGAGGGCGAGAAACCTGGAAGGAATCTCCTCAGCACCGCGTGTCCACCCTTGTCCTCCCCTCCCTGGAATGAGAGGGGTCAGGGTTCCATAAAAACCCCTTGCTGGGCCTGGGAGGGAGGGGACTTCTCTGCAGGCAGAAATCTCTGTATTCCCAGGTCTCCTGGCTGGCCCAGGAGGAGGGTGTTAGAGCTCTGATGCCTGGAAGGGAGCCTGCCTCGTTATTTCTTAATTAGGAGTGGAGGGTGCCAGTAGGTAGCACACGCAGTCATTTCTGAGTTCACTGCACCAAAAAAGGCCTCAGGGGAGCTGAGCCAGCCTGCCAGGGCACGGACAGCAGTGCCAGGCTGAGACCCAGTGCCACCCAATGCCTGAGCTTCTGCCAACCCTCAGGGCAGCCTTCTCTGTACCCCTACACCCCTCTTCTGGGCTCCTATGTTGCCCCAGCATCCCTCTGTCACAAACTGGCTGGCTGTCTCCCCCGCCAGACTGTGTGCTCCTCAGGGGCACGAGCCATGCTCCAAGTTGCCAGTTTTTCCAATAGTCTGGCACACAGTAGGAGCTCAGAGTATCTGGAGAAGGAAAGAAAGAGAAGGGGAGGGGAGGAAAGAAAGGCAAGGAGGGAGGCAGGGGCTGGCTATCTCAGAGCTCAGAAGTGCAGCAGGGTCACCTGCCTGGCAGGTGGGCAGTGTCTGGGCTCAGACGCTCCTGCCTCCTTCCTGGCCAATGGGAAGGAGGCAAATATCACCCCAGAGCTGTCTTCCCTGGACACACACCCCTGCTTCCCCTCCCTGGTTCTGGCCACTCCATGGCCACTTTAGCCCTTCCCTGGTCACTGGCCCCTACGTGAAGGTACTTTTCTCTGAATCACGTTTCTGCCTCTGGATTTGCCATGACCCTGTGATGGTCTTGACCCTTCTGGAGCTCTCTCAGCCTCTCCCTGGAAATGCTCCTGACTTCACCAACCTCTCTGAGCTTAGGCTGGTGGTTCAGTAAAGGTTTGGAGTCAGCGCTGCCCCCGAGTCCTGCTGCTGTGTGATCTTCAGCACCCTCACTCCGAGTTCTCATCCGTGAGATGGAGCGAGCCCTGCCTCGTGGGGAACCTGAGCAAGATGTCTATAAAGTGCCCGGTGCTCAGCTTCTTTCCCTTTTATCCACTTCAATGTGTTAGAGGCACATTTCTCTGGCTGGGCCACACCCGGGCTTCTAGCCCACCTTGTCTGGGCACATGGTCTCCAAGGCAGCACCTCTTGCTAGGAGCCTCTCCAGTGCAGGCTGACAGTCTTCCCAACAGGAGCTGCCCTCTCCTTTGTCAACTATAAGCACTTCCTGGGGTCTGCGACAGGAGTCCTAGCTGTCATCTTGAGGGTAGCTCTAGGACTCGGTGCATTTATGGATCACCCACGTCCGACACAACTCTCGCCAGATAAACTCAGCGCCAGCTCCGCCTGGCTTGGGTGAGCACCCGCTCTGTTTCCCCAGGTGTTCTCGGGAAGGCCGAGAGGGCTCCTTCCAGAAGTGTTCTAAATATCCCAGCTTGATGGCATCCCACAGACATTCCACTTGGCCACAGTCACAAGCCAGATGGGCAGCCAAGCCCAGCCGTGGCCCCACGGGCGTCCCCAGCCGCCCTGCCTAGGGAATGAGGGGTGGGTGCTGAGCAGACCCCAAACCAGTCTTTATAAGGCTCCCAACAGCAGCCAACCCCTCAGGACATCCTGTTAGCCACAGTGGATCCCAGGGAGCTAGAGCCGAGGGCAGGGGGAAGGAGAGAGAAGACCTCAGACAGAGGTGAGCAATGGTCTTCCCTGTCCCATGTCCCTGCACATACAGGGTCCTGGCCCAGAAGTCCCTTTCCTCACCTGCTTACCTAGGGAATTCTTTCCATCTCCGAAGTATCAGTGCTTGCTGCACCTCCAAGAGGTCTTTTCTGACCAGGCCCGCTGCAACTAGAGTTGATCAACCCCTTGCTCCTTCCTCCACCCTCAACAACTCACATCCAGCGAGATGCTGTCTCCTCTCCCTCAGACCGGGTGGCTGCAGGGCCCCAGGCACAGTCAGGGAAGCACTGACGGGACTCCAGCACTGCTGGGAGGTGACAAGTTCCCTCCCACAGTGTCACGCTGCACAGGGCGGTACCCTCGGGGCAGGGTGGGGCAAGAGGCTGGGCAGAGGGGCTGGGGCCCTGGTGGCCGAGGAGAAAGGGGGCAGGGCACATGGGGAGCAGACCAGCCAAACGCAGAGAAAGGCCAAGCCCCTTCTAACGGAAAAGGAAAATGAAATAAGAATGAAAATTGATGAGGCGGAGAGAAAAGGAGACTCATTTCATCAGCAGGTTTGCCAGATGCAGCTCAGAGATAAATCACGCTGCGGAAGGAGCCGTGGTCTCAGCGCAGGCTGGCTGCCTTGTCCCTCTGTCAGCTGTCTCAGGCAGGCCCGGAGATAAATGGCCGCAGCTGTGGCCCTGGTGGTGGGTTTTTCCGCCTA
Organism: Lepilemur ruficaudatus; assembly: GCA_963574885.1. NCBI lineage: Eukaryota > Metazoa > Chordata > Mammalia > Primates > Lepilemuridae > Lepilemur > Lepilemur ruficaudatus. The sequence goes on from CAUYRT010053797.1 coordinate 23,422, forward strand.
ACTGCAAGAGATGGCCTGTCCCTCCTCGCCACCTCCCCAGTCGTCCCCTCCCCAACCCAACAGCCTCTGGCTGGGCAGTCCCCTCACTCCCCATCGCTGGTCCGGCCTATGGACAACGTTTCGCAGAAGCTCTGTGCTACCTTCCAGCCCTCACCCAGCTTCTCCAAAGCCAGAAGGGAAGCAGTGACGGTCAGGGTGTGGAGAGCTGTGGCAGTGGTCACAGCACAGGGCAGGGCTGGGCTCTTGCCCCAGCCTGGGGCCAGACTTTGGATTATGTCCTCTTCCTTCTCTAGGCTTTTGGGTTCCTCGTCTGCAAAATGAAGGAGGCTGGGGCAGCGGTTCTCAAACTGTAGTTTCTGGACCAGCAGGATCAGCATCACCTGGGAACTTGCTAGAAATGCAGGTTCTTGGCCCACCCGAGACCTCTGGAATCAGAAACCCTGAGGGTGGGCCCTACTCACCTGTGTCTGAACAAGCCTTCCAGGTGGTTCTGCTGCACACTCAAGTTTGAGAATCACTGGGCTAGACCCTCTGTAACGTCCCTGACAGCTGAGATCAGAATTCTACCAACCAAGAACAGCGGCACCCAGAATGCTCAATTAAAAAATATATATATATATATACATATGTATATACGTGATGAACTATTTATACCCTGATAGATTAGACTCCTCTGTCCTGCTACAAGGAAACTCTTTATCCAATGAGCATTAATAGAGCCCTGACTGTATGCCAGGCACAGTACATACATCAGGGGCTGGGGCTACAAAGTTACGGGGAGGGGAGGGATTCACAGGTTAAAAAACAAACCAAACCAGGGCACTAGGGTACGATAACAGTTGTCACAGAGCAAGGGCAACAGGGCACAATCTAGGGGAAATAGCACGATTCCGCCTTGGGTAGAAGTTGGGCAAACATTCAGAGGACATTTACTAAAAATTATTGAATTGTACACTAAAAATTGGTGAATTTGATGGTCTGCAAATTGTATTTCAACAAAGCTGTTAAAGCAAATGCACAGGGAGGCAGTCACGGCTACAGCCATCCATAATAATAATCTATCAGGACCGGATACAACTTGTAGTTAAAATTCTTCTGCATCCATGATCCTGTGTTGCTGTGGTCTGGATGTGTCCCCCAAATCCACGTTCTGGAAACTGATTCCCCAATGCCACAGTGTTGGGAGCTGGGGCCTTTGGGGAGATGTTTAGGTCACCAGGGGCTGGATGGACGCCATTATGAAAGGTCCTTTTTTGCCCTGCCACCTTCTGCCATGTGAGGACACAGCATTCCTCCTCTCTGGAGGACACAGTGTGCAAGGCACCGTCTCAGAAGCATGAGCAGTCCTCACCAGATGCCGGCACCTTGATCTTGGACTTCCCAGCCTCCAGAACTGTGAGAAATAAATTTCTGACCTTTACAAATTACCCAGTCTGTGGCATTCTGTTATAGCAGTATGAATAGACTAAGACATATGTGATTCTCACAATAGCCCTGCAAATTCAGGGGTGCCCTTACGCCCATTTTAGTGGAAAGGATATTAAATGACTTGCCCAGGATCACACAGCAAACAAGTAATGGGGCCAATGCTAGAAGATGCAGTATGCTGACAAGTCCAGTCCTTATTTTCCCTGTGGGAGGGCAGTGAGAATAATAGCCACTGACTGAGCCTGACCACCGAATGCTCACAACGCTATGATGTGGGAAACACCAGCCCCACTTCGCAGATGTGGGAGGTTAGGTACCTTGTCCAAGAACATTCAGCTGGTAAAGCCACAACTCAAACTTGGCTTTGGCTGGCCCTAAAGCCCATGCCCTAAACACCCCCAACTCCACACCATCCCCTTTCCTCTCTGCAACCCAGTGCCCAGCTCTCCTGCTCCTTCCTCAAGCCCGGAATGGAATGGGGAGGTTTCCAGTTGACTTCTTCTTATCCAAGCTCCACTGGGCCTGGGCCAACCCAAGAGAAAGAAACTGGCCTCTGGCGTAAGCTCAGCAGCCTTTCTTCAAGAGAAATCCCTTCCCAATCTGGCAGAGGCTCCCTCTCTTCTGCACCCGTCCGAGCCCTCCGAGCCTAGTGCACCCGCTGGGGGACCAGTGGCTCCCAGGGCCCTGAGCCTGGTGGAAGAAAACGTTTCCATCTATGATCAATAACAGGCATAATTCAGTGACTGCGGCAAGTACAAAAGAGTGTAGGTTAAATCAATATTTAGAAGCTTTGAAATTAAACTAATTAAGAGCAAGCCTTAATGATTTTTACTGTCTGGGAATAAAAAAGATAAAAAGCCCACCTATATTTTATGATTTTACTTTAGCAGCTTGGAAGACATTGGGAAGAGCAGAAAATGAACAGCGCTCCCAGCTGAGAGGGGAGCACCTGGTCCTTGGTAACAGAGGACGTGGAGGAGACAGCAGAGAGGAGGGAGCACAGAACACAAACAGCATGTCGTACGAGGCCACTGGGCTGGGAGTCAGGGACTGTTACGGTTTGAATTGTGTCCCTCCAAAAGATGTGCTGAAGTCCTATCTTCTGGTACCTGTAAATGTGACCTTATTTGAAAATAGGGTCTTTACAGATGGAATCAAGTGAAGATGAGGCCATTATGGAAGGCCCTAACCCAATATGACTGGTAACTTCATAAGAAAAGGAAATTGACACGTGAAGACGGAGACGCATGGGGAGAATGCCACGTGCCACAGAGACAGGGGGACTGAAGTGCTGCAGCTGTGAGCCATGGAACACACCGAATGACGGCCGAGCACGGGAAGCTAGGGAAAGGCGAGCAAGAATCCTCCTCTGCAGCTTTCAGAGGGACAGTGGCTCTGATGACACTTTGATGTTGGACTTCCAGTCTCCAGAGCAGTGAGACAATAAATTCCTGTTGTTTTAAGCCACCCAATTTGTGGGACTTTGTTAATGGCAGCCGTAGGAAAGCAACACAGGGATCCTGGGTCCTGGTCCCACTCTGGCACTTCTTAATTGTGCAAGCTCAAGCAAGATGCTTAACCTCCATGAACCTCAATTTTCTCCTCTGAAAAATGGGGATAAGACCAATGCCATCTATTTTTTGTACAGAGATGTACAGATCAAATGAAGACATGAGTGTGAAATATACATGATGAGCTGTAAGTGCTATCCGAATATGACCCAGGCTTATTGCTCGGTGCAGAGAATGTGGGAGGGGACTCAGGAGCTATGGGTTGGATGGGCAGGAAGTTTCCTGCCTGCTTACAGGACCCTTCTAAAGGTCCAATCAGATCACAGGTGTGAGTTCACTTTGCATCCCTGGAGATACTATGTATATGAAAGGTGTTTCTATTGTTGTTCTCAACAGGGATCCTATTTGCTGACCACTTAACCCTAGTCTTCTCATCTGTAAAATGAAAGGATTGGACAACATTTTAAAGGTATTTTTCAGCCTTATTCTATGGGTTTATTTACATATGCACATATATATATATATTTTAAAATGTAGTGTGTCTTGGTAGCCCCAACTTCTTTCTCACCCTTAAACCTCTCTCCACAACCACAGCAATTCAGGGGGTGTCACCTAAGCCCTGAAGAGAGAGGTCAGGAGTGCTCTGGGGCTGTGCTGGCCTCGGCCCTCTGCTGCCCCCTGTTAAGGGAAGGGGAACCGTAGCAGTTTTCCTCTATCCTCCCTTGAGTGTACCAGGCATGAAGGGAACAGGAAATACAGTCTCTGTGGATCATGAGATGGCTGCATCCCAAGCCTGCTGGCTCCCAGAACCATTCATCTTAAATAATGTTCCTAGTGATCCCCTCGTGCTTAACACCAGAGCTCTTAGAGTGCCATGGAGCTGCCCTGCTGCTCTTGCATGGCTCCAGGGATAGAAGGTTCTCAGGTGGTCTCTCAGAATTTCATCCCAAATGGGGGGACCAACCTTCCCCCTATGACAACCAACGTTCTTCCCAGACGGGTATCACTGCGGCAAATGAGCATCTGTTGGCGCATCACGTTCCCTGGACGGCAGTATCAGTCTCATTATCACTGGGATAATGAGATGGCAGCATCACCAGGACAGCCATGTCATTATCACATCACCAGCACCTGAGATGCACCACCACACCATCACACCATCACTACGGTCAGCCCACCTGCAGCTGGCCATCTCTGTTAATGTCATCAGCCCCGTCTTTGTCACCTGCATCCGCTGCTCACTGCTATGACCACACATCCCTTTGAATGCCCTCCACTAGCAGCAGCATCTCCCCTGTCCACTGCCACAGTCCTGGTCATCACAGGCACCCTAACCACGATCAGTGCATGTGTATTGTCTCATTGCTGTGATGGGTACAGAATCTGAAACAGATATGGATTCTGCCATTGGGAAACATACATGAGATAGTGAGACCCCAATAATGCTAACATGAGAACAAGCGGGTTCACTGTACGCTGAGGTGCACACTGAAAGGAGGATGACCATGGACGTGTGACGCACACATGTAGAACACAGGAGGAAGAGGAGTGGTGTTAGAAGGGGAAGCAAGGCACAGGCCTAGGTGTGCTCAGGAGAGCTCTGTGTTCTGTTTGGGGGATCCAAAAATAACAGTGACAATCATTTGCCTGTTGCTATCTCTGTGTTTTTGTGGGTTTTTATTTTTTGTTTTTTTGAGACACAGTCTTGCTCTGTTGCCCAGGCTGAGTGGAGTGGCGTCATCATAGCTCACAGCAATCTCAAACGCTTGGGCTCAAGCAACCCTCCTGCCTCAGCCTCCCAAGTAGCTGGGACCTACAGGTGTGCACCACTACGCTGGGCTAATTTTTCTATTTTTTTGTAGAGATGGGGTCTTTTTCTTGCCCAGGCTGGTCTCAAACTCCTGGCCTCAAGTGATCCTCCTGCCTCGGCCTCCCAAAGTGCTAGGATTACAGGGGTGAGCCACTGCTGCCAGCCACTCTGTGTTTTTCAACTTTGGCTTCACCATAGAATCATATGGGAATCTCTTAAAATATATACGGATGCCTACATCCTGCTCCAGAGCCATTAACTCAACTCTGAGGGGGAGGATCCACTTATGGTATATATAAAAAAACTTTCCAAGATTTCTTTGTAAATTTTATATCAAAAGAAAAAAACCTGTAAACAAAAAGTGAACCCCATAATTGCTGGTACCAAAGTGTTTACGGAGAAGTGTCCTAATGTCTGCAATTTACTTTGAAATGCACCAAGAATGGGATAGATTGATGGACAGATGCAGGGAGAGGTAATAAAGCAGGTCTAGTAAAAGGTTCATGGAAGAATCTAGGTGGTGGCTATACGGTTGCTCCCTGTAAAAATTCCTTCAATTTTGTTGTATGTTGGAAATTTTTCATAATAAAATATTGGGGGACAATTCCCCAGCTGGTTTGATATGAAGCCAGGACTGAGAACCACTGCCTCTGAACGGAAACATCCAAAGCAAATGGGTTTCTTTTCTCTACCCTCCACATGTGAAAGAACACGCTCCCTTCCTCATCAAGCCAATCAGACTCCAGTCCAGGGCTTCCCAGCCCTTCTCAAGTCAGGCACACACACACGAGCTAGAGCTAGCGTGTTGTACGCTGCTCCAGGAGAGATGGAGGAGGCTGCCTGTGAAGGGAGGGAGTGGCTCAGGGAGACGCCCAGCTGCCCAGGCCCCGCAGAGCTGCTCTGAGCGCTGGGGCTGTGTCTGCAGCCCACCGCAGCCGGACCCGTGGGCCAGCTCTGCCCCGAGTCTCTCAGTTCTAAAGCCCTGGCTCAGCATCCTTAGCAAGGATGAAATCCCTTCCCAGGGAAAGCAGAGCGGAGTCTGACTGCTGTGGTATGTGCGACTGTGTGTGTGTGTGTGTGTGTGTGTGTGTGGAGGCAGGGGCAGTCAGTGAGGGAGTGGCAGAGAGGACGCTGGAGAAGGGGCCTGACCCCCAGGCCTCATCTGTATGCTCCTGCACACCCCGTCATGTCCTGGCGGGGGAGCGCCATGGCAACGCCGTGCTCTTTAAACATAGGAGTTTGTGCTGCCATTGCAAAGTGGCATTAGGCAATTTAATTAAGGAGCTGGCAGCAGACAAACTTTGAGTTAAAGGCATTTTATTAAATCCCATTGTATTATGCAGTTCAGTTCCCCCAGGAGCTGCGGAGCTTGGGGAGGACTGAGGAGATTGTGCTGGGGTTTTCTTTGCTTTGCTTTGCTTTGCTTTTTCTGGCCTCCCTCCTGCTTCATGAAAACCTTCATGAAACTGAGAGCAGGGGGCCCCCGACTGTGATTGCCTGCCCCGACCCCGCCGCACCTCCAGCATCAGGCCTTGGCAGGACGCCTGCAGGCATAGCCCGGGGAGTGTAATCACCATCCTTGGTCTCATGCCTTATTGTTCACAGAGAGCTGTCATGTGCGATTTCAGGGCGAGGCCTCCAGCCCCAGCGGTGGCCACAGCAGCACGTTCCTGTGCAGGACCAAGCTCAGGGCTTTCCTGCATCATTTCGTTGAGTCCCCCCACACCCTTGGAGTTGGAACTACTGGCACTCCCATTTTACAGATAAGGACACTGAGGCTTAAAGAGGTTAAATAACTTGCCCCAGGCCTTGTAAGTAATACACAGCAGAGAAGCAAGCCTAGATTTGCCAAGAGGCCATGTGTAGATTTTGAGGACCCCTTAACGCCTGATCTGTGCCAGGTGAAGCAGGGCTTCGGGGCTTCTGGCAATGTCCACAGAGAAGGAGCTGTGCATCTGCCTGTTCAGTGGGAACCCCACCCCCACCGCCCCAAGGCTCCTGCTCCCAGGCTGGGCGAGGGTCCTTCGGGTTCTGTGAGCCTGATGAATGCCCCTTCCCTGAGACTGCCGTTCCCTGGCAGGGCAGCCTCAGCTCTTGCCCGTGGGAGTCCTTTCCATGTGAGCAGGTGGAGGGAGTCTGGCGCAGGCCCCTGGGTAGCTCTGGAGAGGCCCACCTGCTGCCAGGGCTCCAGCAGGCTCCCGCCCATGAGGGCCCTCTTAGCCTCCAGAGGCATCTGGGGGAGCCCAGAGCTGTGTGTTCCAGTGCCAGGGCCTCCCTGAGCAAGGGCCAAAATGCCTCTTACTCTACACGCTGTCACTGAGCCCCATCCCTTGCACTGCATCCAGAGATGAGTAAGACAAGGTGCCTGTCCTCCAGACCTGTATGGAGGGACAACCTCTTGGGCTCAGTTTTCTCAATTCTAAAATGGGGGTAAAGACATATGCCTGTGTAGCTACAATGAATGCAATAAAACTAGCTAATTTCACTCAGGGCTTACTCTGTCAGGTACTTGTCATTCATTACTGAGTTTACTTCTGATGACAGCTGTGTTATATTATTATCCCCATTGTGCAGATGAGCAAACTGAGGTTAAAAGAAGCTAAGCCTCTGGCCCAAAGTCACACAACTAGCAAGTGGCAAGAATCAGTGCTCTTAACAAATCATATATATGATTTTACATATATACACACACATATGTATATATGTTGTATGTGCATAAGTATATATGCATTATGTGTATATTATATAATTATATATATTAGCAATAGCTTTGGAATATAATTCATATACCAAAATTCACCATCACATTGTATTTGAAAAGAAAATTTAGGGCCAGGCGCGGTGGCTCACGCCTGTAATCCTAGCACTCTGGGAGGCAGAGGCGGGCGGATCGCTCAAGGTCAGGAGTTTGAAACCAGCCTGAGCAAGAGCGAGACCCCGACTCTACCACTAAATAGAAAGAAATTAACTGGCCAACTAAAAATATATAGAAAAAATTAGCCGGGCATGGTGGCGCATGCCTGTAGTCCCAGCTACTTGGGAGTCTGAGGCATGAGGATCACTTGAGCCCAGCAGTTTGAGGTTGCTGTGAGTTAGGCTGACACCACGGCACTCTAGCCCTGGCAACAGAGTGAGACTCTGTCTCAAAAAAAAAAAAAAAGTAAATTTAATAGCTGGATTTGCTATTTGCACAGTCTTGGTCCATTTGGGCTGCTATAAAAAAACATCATAAACTGAGTACCTTACAAATAACAGACATTTCTTCCTCACAGTTCTGGAGACTGGGACGTCCATGATCAAGGACCTGGCAGATTCAGCGCCTGTTCAGGGGCCCCTTCCTGGTTCATGGACAGAGGGCTGTCTTCTTGCAGCGTCCTCACTTGGCGGAAGCGGGGAGGGAGCTCTCTGGGGTCCTTTTCGAACTCCTGACCTTGAGCAATCCACCCGCCTCGGCCTCCCAGAGTGCTAGGATTACAGGCACGATGGGGTCCTTTGATAAGGGCACTGATCCCCTTCATGCGGGCTCTACTCTTTGACCCGATCACCTCCCAAAGGCCCCGCTTCCTGATACCACCACACTGGGAATTAGGTTTCAACACATGAATTTTGGGGCACACAAACATTCATACCATAGCAGCTTCCAAATTTAAGGATAAGTTATTATTATGGGATAGGAAGAAACACGTTCCCTGAACATGGGACTTCTTCCTCGGGAGCTGCGGCGGATGGAGCCATGGAACGGGCCATGCAGTTCCCCTCTCCCTTCCCATCCCTGCGTTTCACCCAGCACCGTTTTCTCCCACCCCCAGGAGACCCTGAGCTTCTCTGGTTCTGGGGTCTTGTCTACCTATTCCCACTCCCTTGCCCCACCTGGCAGAGACCAAGCCACAGCTGTGGGCATCAGTGACACCTTGAGAAGACGTCCCCACACGGGTAGTTATGTGCGTGGGGCGGCCCAGGAGGACAGAGCTGGCTGCGGGGTTGGGGGGGAACAAAAGGCTAACTTGAGACCACCGAGTCCCACGCCACCACCAGGCAAATCTCCCAGGAAAACAGCAGGATGTGAGGGTCTGGCTTTAAGAGATCTAATCTGGGTCTAGATGCAGAGGTTTTAATACCAGCTCTACCACTTGCCAGTGTTAAAAATAAAAAACCCCTGACAAATAGAGCTGGGACGACTATAAAGAGAGGGTTCTCACGCTTGGATGTCTGATAACAAAAACTGTCACAAAAGACTGCAAAAACTACAACCTTGCACAAAGGCCATCACAACTTTATACAAAAATATTTCTGCAAGGACATCTGTCCGGTAACTGCTTGTCCAGCCTCAGACAAGTGTCACCCTTGTTATTGATGTCTGTAGCCAAGGATAATTATTTCAAAGATGGTTGTGTAATCCTCCTCATTTTTCCCTTTAAAAACCTTTGTCTTCCTGTACTGTCCTGAACATGCACATAGTTCTATGGCAGGAGATTCCTATCGCAATGTTCTATCCCCAAATAAACGCCTTTTTCTTTTAAAGAGTCTCTCTCTGTTATTTAGGTTGACACCAGATATGGGACAATCTCCCTGAGCCCCAGTTTCTCCTCATCTGTAAAATGAGGGTAAGAATATCTGCTTTGAACTTTAATAGGTACCATTTATTGAATGCTTACTCTGTGTCAGGCCTTTCAAAAAGCTATTTAAAATTTTTTTAATCCACACAATAACCCTAAGAGAATAGTAGTATTATATTTACTGAAGGAGAAATGGAGGCTCAGAGAAGTTAAGCAACTTACCCAAGGTTGCACAGCTAGTACATGTAGGAGCCACAGTTCAAGTCTAGCACCGTGCAATGCCAGAGCCCTCACTTTTCACCACCACACCAAGTGCCTGGCTGTGAGGGAGCCTAGGGAAGATGCGTGTGAAATGTTTGTAAGCAGAATGCTCCAGAACAACTAAAGCAGGGGTCTTCCCTCCACCTTCTCACAGGGCTCTGGTATAACTCAGCCAGTTTTCTTCCAGTGAGATAGGAATAAGGGCCAAACCCACTCTCCAATGCTGCAGGGGCTGGAGCCACTTGGGCTGCACATATATGTGAGCATGCGTGTGTATCTGTACACACAAGTGCACGTGTGTGTTGGGGAAGGTGGCAGGCAGAGGGGCGCAGTGTCCGACCAGGTGAACTAGCCTGGAGGGCAGTAACTTTGGAGGCTGTATTTGCCAGTGCTTTCTCTCCCAGGCACGAGGCCCTGATGGTGCCAGCTCATTTTCACAGCCATTTTCCCAGGGAATTAACAGGGGGAACATTCTCCCCTATAATAATGATAAAAAAATAATAATTAACATGGCTGTAACTTATATTTCTCTAGCGCCTCTCTCCCCAGACCTCAACATTCTGGGTGAACGGCAAATCTGCTGGCTTTATAGCTGCACCTCTGGGATTGGGAAGTCTTAGGTATTGCCAGATTTTCTGTCTCCTCCAGCTGGGAGGCAGGTGCAGGTGCACACAGGCCTGGCCTATGCCAGGAGCTGCCCTTTGAGTACCACTGGCAGAGCTGAGAAATGACCGAGGGCTCCCTGCCTCCCCGGCTCTGCAATCCCATCGGCCCTCGCATTCTGGGTTTACCCTGTGCCCAGGAGTAGCAGGGGCACCGGGAGGGAGGGAGGTGTCAGCTCTCTTTGCCCGACTTCTAAGCAGCGCCCCCATGCACCCTCTGTGCTTCGCCACACAGCTGGCTCTGCCCCAGGGAGGACTACTCCTGCCACCTGCGGGGACCAGGTCCGGCAGGGCTAGTCTCTACAGGGGACAGCTGATGGCTTTCTCTGGTCCTCGCCAGGAGTCATTACCCACCAAATGTCTAGTTTAAACAAGTGATTAGGCAGCTCTATTAAGAGCACACGTGCTTCCTGCCAGCGAGGAACAGGAACTTCTAGAGGTAGCTGAGGGGGAGAGGAGGGAGGATCTCAGGGCCTTGTAGCAATGAGTTCTTCTCCTACAAAGCACTTTCCAGTAAATCCTGTGTAAGGTGGAGCACCCGAGGGTTCCATGAGCCGGCATCCTGAGGGGCTCAGAGCTTGACAGATGTTCAGACACGGAGCCAACTGCTGATTGTCTGGGCAGCCCACTCACACTGTGATGGGCATGAAGGACCCTGAGTGATTTAAATAGGCAGATAATTCAAAGCTCTCACTGTGGCCAGTGGCTCCGACCTCCCCCATACAGGGCGTTGCCAGCACACTCTTTTAAAACAATTACTGATCTAAGTACCATTTCGTTTGCTTTATTCAGGAGCTTCAGAACAGGGAAGGGGGCAGAAGGGGAGATACCGCCAGAACCTATGTTTATTACAAATTTATCCCCCAGGTGTCTCCAGGGAGAAAGCCTTCCTAATCTGAAGGCCTCAGCTGGACTGCAGAGTCCAGGAAAAATCGCATGCAGACATGCTGGTGTGTGTGCACACATGCGTTTCTCTGGCAAGAAGGTCCATAGCTTTTATCAGCTTTTTAGCGGGGTCTGGGATTCCCCCAAATGCTGTGTTGCCCTAATCCTTGCTTGGTTCTGAAGGTGATGGGTTGGCTTCTTTCCATAAGGATGACTCCATTTTTTGGAGCTCAAGGGTGGATTCTGAGGCCTGGACTCCTTCTGCTTGAAGGGGGGCTGAGGATGAGTTTGGGGGTGCAGCATAAGCAGAATCATGACGGGGTGTCTGTGCCAGGCAGAGGCGGGGCTGCCTCCAACCCAGAGGCGGTGACAGAGTGCCTTCCTCATTGCCTTATTTTTCCCATTGTGACAGCTCACTATCTACTGTTCCCTGTCACCCTGGTGACAGCCTTCTAATGATGAAGGCAGCATCAATGTCATATAAATTCCTGCAGAACACCAGGGGCTAGAGTGAGATTGGGTTCAGGAAGCTGGGAACCAAATGCTCTGCATTGCATGGTGGAAAGAACAAAGCCTTTAGAATATAAAAAAACCTGAGTTCAAATCCTGCCTCGGACTCTTCCTAGCTGTGTGACCTTGAACAAATTAGTGAACCTCTCTGAGTGTCAGCTTCTACGTTATAAAATGAAAACAACAGCTCACAGGGTTATCTGGAGGGTTAACTGGATAATGCTGGCAGAGAATCTGCCGTAGTGCCTGGTATACAGCAGGCACTCAGTAAATGATTACCTTTCCCAGTAGGCATGGGTGGGGTGTGCACACCTCTACCCATCTGCTGCAATATCAGAGAAAAGGGGGCCCCAGGGGAACAGGTGCTTGGTAAGAGGTGAATGGCAGTCAGAGCCACTTCCCCTACACGCTGGGCAGACCCTTCAATCCTCATGGGACCCTTCCCTGGTCCCTTCTCCTCCATGAGCTGCGCCACAGTGCTCCTCCCTGACATCTCAGTTTCCATCTGCATTATGCAGCCTCCCTCCTTCTCTCTCCTTGTGACAAGAGAGGCCACTCGCTCTCCTTCCTCAAAGGGTTTGGCTGCCTATAGAGTCCCCCGAGTCCTGTCCCTGCTCACCTGTCCAGGTCCCCCCCTCCTCTTCTCCTTCCCCTGCAAGGTACAGGAGCTGGCCGCTCCCTTGTGCTTTCAGGTCTTTGAACCTGTTGTTCCGGAATGTCCTTTCATTCTCTGCTTGGGGAGCTCTTAATTATCTTCCACATGCTGGCTCAATTGTCATCTCTTTTGTGACACCTTCCCTCCCTGCTCTTGCTCCCACAGCACCTGCCCTAGCTTAGCAGGAGCTGTGGTGTGTCTGTCTGCCTGCCTAGACTGAGCTTCTCAAAGGCAGGGGCTGTGCCTCCTTCATCCCGGCATCCCCCTCGCCTGGCAACAGGGTCTGTTCACGGTCAGTGCTCAACAAATGTGTCTTGGGGTAAAAGAAGAACTGATGTGGTTCCCCATGGCTGGCAGTGGATTCCCCTTTACAGAGGCTTCCTGTAAAGCTGGCAGTCCTTCCTTAAGGGTGGCTAGCGTGGGTCCTGCTGGAATGGATCTACCCACGTGTATAGACCAGGCATGTGTGTAGCGGGGCAATGGTTACAGGGCTGATGTGCCCACCGCATCTGGATTCTGCACTTGTCTACTCCAAGCCTCGGGGCCAGGGCAGAGGGCTTCTGCCAATCATTCCTGGGACCTTTGCCACCCTGCACCTGCGCAGAGAGGGGGAGATGGACACAGCGCAAGGATGAAGAAGGGGATACACGATCATGAGCACTGACAGTGTTAGGTCTAACTCCTGCGAGACTGGTATCCTCAAATCATTTCACAGATGAGGAAACTAGATGACTTGCTTGCCCAGAGCCACACGAGAAGTTGCACAGAGCTTAAGTTGGAGCCAGGTTGGCCCTGGAGCGAGAGTTCTTTTCTTTGTAAGATGCTGCCTTCTGCACAAATCACAACCCAGCACCCAGGAGAAACAGGAGGAAAGGCTCTCCCTGAAAAAATGTGTGTGTATGCATGTGTGTATGAGTGCATATGTGTATGCATGTGTATGTTTGTATATGTGTGTGTATGTGCGTGTATATTGTGTGTATGTGTTTATGTGTGTGTGTGTGTGTGTGTGTACATGTGCTATTTCTCCTTAAAGACTAGGTTGAGAATGGGTTGAATCAGTTGCCACAGTGGCCCTGGACAGCCTTTCCTCCCACATGTCTGGATGTGGGTCACAGTATTTCATGCTGGGGTTTTAGGTTAACAAGGCGCTTTTCCACTTGTGTGATCACAGGCGTAACCATCATGGCCTCCCTCTGAGGCAGATACCGCTGTCCCCACGTACTGACGAGGAAACTTCAAGGTGGCTCTGCCAGCACAGTGATTTTTTTTTCTCTCAGCAACAACCCAGGGGCCTTTAGAGACCTGCCATCCCACCCTGCGTGGTTACTTACACTGCCTGGCCAAAACCTCAGCCCCAAAAGAGAGAGAGGAGGACCAGAGAAAAGAGTGGGGTGAGGAAGACCTACACGGTGAGCAGAGGGGCTCCCGACATGGGTGAAATGAGGGATGGGGCTGGGACCAGCAGCTCATCTCAGGGCCCTGACTGCTTGCATGCTGCATCAGAAACACGTGACCCAAACCCTTGCGATTTGTTTCTATGCTTTTTGGGTGGGTTTTTTGTCTATATGTGTTGGTTTTTCTTTTAATTTTTAGTGAATGTTCCTTTCACAAAAACTACTCTTATTTGAGTTGAAATTGAGGGGCAATAGGGACGGTGGGCACCTGGGTTAGTGCATGGACCGCAGACTCTGGGGGCTGCGGAGGGGAGCAGTTGTGTCTGAGGAAGCCAGCTGGGAAGAAGGCTGGGTTTCCGCCCTGCGGGACCCAGGGGCCAGGACCCAGGCGGGATTCGTGGGCAATTCCAGGTACCTTGGTTCATAGCCAGGTCCTGCCTCCACCCAGTAGCTTTCATGTGCTTCCCGAAGGGGTGGCAGAGCCGCCAAGAGGATGGCTGGCTGACTCTTGCTGGAGTGGGAGGGAGGGTCCCAGGAACCTGACCTGCAGTGAAGCAAGGAGGCAAAGAAAAAAAAAGGCCATAAAGTTAAGGGGAAAAGGCCTTGAAGAGACTGGTCTGGCAGGGTTAATAGTTTCTTTCCTTCAGGGAGATTTCATGCCACGTTGAATAAATAAAATACTACACAATTGCAAAAGATGCCTTCCACAGTATATTAGATACCACCACGCTGTTACCCTCATCTGTCAGCCACCATCGGAGTGACTGATGACTTATCAAACGCCACTCTGACATTTCCAAATGAGATGTTTTGATAGAGATGCCACTCAACGGGGCCAAAAAAACCAGATAGAACCTGAATGTAAATGAGGAACATTTGTCACCTTTGTCTCACCTATTTAAAGGTTTCTTGTCTGACAACAAGGCAGGGAGAGAGGCAGGGGAGGTGGAAGGTGGGCAGGGGAGAGGGAAGAAAGAGGAGCGCCAACCCTCAAAGAGCCCACAGGAGAAGGGCTGGTCCCCGAGAGCAGAAGTGAAAGGGAAGCAGAGCCTGCAAGGCTCTGAGTTTTGTGCTGAGTCACTCATGACTCAGCAGGAAGAAGCAGTACAAGCACAAAGACCGGGGCCGTCCAATATGGTCCCTCCGATGTGGCCACTGGGCATTTGAAAAGTGGCCAGTCTAAGCTGAGATGTGCTGTACATGAAAATGCACATCAGCTTTTGGAGATTTAATATGATAAAAACATAAAATATCTCATTAATTGGTTACTAATTACATTTTGAAAGATTTTTGATGTTGGGTCAATTAATGGTATTAATTTTACCCGTTTCTTTTTGCTTTTTTTAAATGTGGCTTGTATTATACTTCTTTTTTGTTTTAAAGACAGTATGCCAGTGGTTTTGTATTCTGTTTCTATTGAACAGTGCTGGCAGGACTGTGGATTAGAAAGACTTAGGTTCAAGTCCCACCTCTACCACTTAGGGATACTTGGCAGGTGAGCCCAGCTAAAGCCACCAAAGGTAAGCTGAGCTGGGCTACAGGGAGACAGCACAGGGCTAATGGGTCTGCAGGTTGGCGGGGTGTGTGGGAACAGGAGGTGGGAAAATGCAGAGAGGAGAATGGTGGACAGGAGCAGCCGGCCTCGCCTTCCTGCAGGTGTCAGAGGGAGAGGGGCCTAGGCAGGGTGCGGATATAGCCGCGGCCTCTCACAAGGCTGCCCTCAGTGCTGGGTGAATGTAATGTCAATGCTGCATCCCAGCATGTCAAAGTTGGAAGAAGCCTGAAAGATGATCCAATCCAGGGGTCTCAGGAATACAGGCCCAGAGCAGGGAAATCCCGTCCTCTCCTGAAAGTTCTGTGAGCTTTCCATGCCTACAGCACCTCATGTTAGCAAGGCCACGAACTGATGAATGGTACCCAAGACGTGACCTCTGTATACCAACATGGTCTTGTGCAGCACTGAGGGTTTTATTCAAGAGAGTCTTCACCTGCACGACCTGTGACCACACGGTTGATCCTCTGTCACCACCACCGCCAGCCTCATTTCTGGTTAGGTAGGTTCATTCACTGCAGCTGTGTGTTGAGCACCTCCACTGGCATGCAGAGAGCAGCCACCTGGAGCAGGGCGGGGTTCTGCCAGAGTCACCGAGAGTCAGGTGGAAGCGCCAGAGCCAAGGCCCTGGCTTCGGAAAGGAGGAACGCAGGGGAAGGGATTTGTGGAAGGTCACAGAGCACATGAACGTCAAAGGCAGGACAAGAACTCAGGATTTCTGATGCCAGACTTAACCCTCAAGCAGCAGCGACTCAAGCAGCTGGGTCAGCTCGGGTCACTCTGCTGCAAGGCACAGAAGTGGGAGCTGCGGCCGATTCCCTTCCCGCCACTGCTCAGCACCTAGGGGTCGGCTCTGCCTGAAGAGCGACCTGTTTAGGGTTGGGGGCTCAGGGCTAAACAGCTCCACATTTGGAAACCACTAGACTAGGAGGTCATTGAGGGATGGGTCTAATTATCTCTGTACCCCAGGACCTGTCGTGGTTCTCAGCACACAGCTGCAGTGTATGAATGAATGGATATGTGAATGAATGAATCAAACCAACCTAACTGGAAATGAGACTGAGCGTGGGGCAGGTAGAGCTCAGACTGGGACTCCCTGGGATGTATTCTTCCTTCTTCCCTGCATCTGTGAATATACCAAGCATTGTGCTGGGCAAACCATAAGCAAGAGAAAAAAGAAGTATCCAGGGGAGGGAACAGGCAGTTAAGCAAGCAACAATAAGAAAGCATGGAGGGCCATGAGTTCCTGCTGGGCCTTGACCCCTGTGTGACCTTGACCAAGACCCTTTCCTCTCTCGGTCTTAATTTGTTTCCAGGCGTTGGGGTTAGATTGAACAGTCCAGGGCTGCACCCTCTCCCAGCTGCAAGGAATCAGGCCTTCCCCGAGACGGCAGTGGGCAGGTGGGGGAGGGCACGGCCAGCAGAGGCGCCCTGGCCTGCGGGAGACAGGCAGACACTCCTGGAAACTGGGTCCCCAGAGACTGCACGGCCGGAGGTAACTGGCTGTGACAAGGAGTGAGCCCGTAGTCAATTCCATTCAATAAAATTTTGATTGCCTCTGAGCCTTGTAAACAGGCGGCGGCTCCCCTGTGGGCCAGAGGTGCTCTCTCCTTCCCTCCCTCCTCCCTGGCCGCACCTGCCCTGGGCCCTGTGCCAGCCCGAAAACTTCCCTAAGCCTCTGCGGCAAGGTGGGCCTGGAGGGTTAAATGCCTCCTGGCAGGTGAGGGCCCGGGGCCAGGGGCAGTGGGAAGAGGAGGGAGCAAGAATCACTTAGCCCTCATTAGTCCAAATTAAAATCAGGAGTGAGATGACAATTACAATTTGCAGTGGGCTAATTGTTTTCCCTCAGAAGCTGATCGTTTTGCAGATTGGGGAAATTAATTGTTTGAAGTCCCAGGTGGATTGGCTTTGATGCCAGTGTGGGCAAGGCAGGTCCTGCCTCCACCTCTTCACTGCCCCTCAGGGCAGTCGCTGAGCAAGGGCGCTGATCCGCCCTCTCAGATCCTCAGGCAGAGAGAGACTGAGGGTCTGGGGTCCGGCTAGTCTCAGCCTGGGTCAGAGGAGGGGGAACACTGCAGAGAATCTGGGCTGGAAGAAGCCAGCAGCTCACAGCTTGGGGCTATGCGTATCCTACCTGCTGTAGTAACATTCATGCAGTCATTCAACAAACATCAACAGCCTACTGTGTGCAAGCGCTGTTTGAAGGCTGGCGACACTGCAGGGAACAATTCAGACAATTCCTTTCCTTGAGGATCCTACGTGGAGGGTGGGGTGGACAGAAAGCCTGTAAGCAGACATCAGAGTGACAACGGCTCTGAAGGAACCATGGCGGGCAAAACGGCCCTCCAAAGGCATCCACACCCTGATCCCTGCAGCCTGTTGAACGTTGAACGTTGCCTTACGTGGCAGAAGGTACTCTGCAGATGTAATTAAAGATATGGACATCAAAGTAAAGTGTCTTAAGGCTGGGCACGGTGGTTCACGCCTGTAATCCCAGCACTGTGGAAGGCCAAGGCGAAAGGACTGCCTGGGGCCAGGAGTTCAAGATCAGCCTGGGCAACATAGTGAGACAAAAAAATTAAAAAATTAGCTGGGCATGGTGGCGCATGCCCCAGTACGCTGTGGGGCATAAGGTTTACCACTGCCTGCCTGGCCTGTCCCCGGGCTACTTCCCTCTCCCCTCACCTGCCTCTTCCCCAGCTGGTCCTTGCCAGTGCCCAGGTGTCTCCATGTGCCAGGGTGCCATGTGCCTGCTGCTGCTTCCCCCAGCGGGATGCTGGCGCACTGCCAAGCAGCACACAGCAGGGGGAATTTTTCAAGACGTCTTTAATTAGTGAGACAATAGGAAGCTGGAAGCAGAGGAGACAAAGGTTGTGGACAGCTTCACGCCCTGTCAAGATGGGCGGGGAGGAGCCCGAACAATGCCAGAGAGAGAAGGCAAAAAGCAGAGACAGGCAACAGGACCGTCCCCCTTCCCTGTCTCCCCACCCCGCGGCTGCTGCCCCCTTTAACATGAACACTCCCCCTCCCAGTTCAGCCTGTCACCCGCAGTTGTCTGGAGTCAGGAGAGAGGCAGCGTTGAGTACACAGGCGCGGAGGCCGAGCCGTGCAGCGGGAAGAGCAGAGAAGGCCCTGAGTTAAAATTTTGGCTCCTTGTCTCATTACCTGTGTGACGTCTGGCAACTTAATCGCTCTGGGTCTCAGTTTTCTGTACAATTAGAGTAGTGATACCTCCTTGCAGGGTGATGGTTGTAAAGACGAGAGATGTCAGAAGGGCCCCACACGGAGTGGGTACCGGATAAATGGTAGTTAATTCTACTCTGAACGCTGCACCTCGCTCCTGGATCCCCACCTCCACCCCCACCATCTAGTATTTCTCAAACTCTGAGCGTGCCCAAGAATCCCCCATGGCACTCCCCTCAGCCCTGATTCTGCAGGTCTAGGGGCGGGGACAGAAACCTGCAGATGGAACTGGCTCCCAAGCAGGTGATTCTAATTAGGCAGCTGGAGGGACTCTTGCTGTCCCTGGCTGGTGTCTGCCTCCTGCAGGAAAAATAGAGCTGGCCCAAGGCAGTCTTGCACCTGTGTCCATTTCAGAAGCCACCTCCCCAGACACAGCTGGCTGGGAGGTGGTGTCTTCCACCCACCTTTCACCCTCACTTGGGGGTTTGTCCCTTGGCCAGCTTCCCTCTGAGCAAGGGATAACCTCCCTTGCTTTTATCCTCATTTATAAATGGGAATATAAGATACAGAGATTAATAATCTGCTCGGACCACACAGCCAGAGCTGGGATTTGAACCTCGGCAGTCTGGTGCCAGAGCCTACGTGTATACCCCTGAAAACACATCCCTCAAGCCACACTCATAAGCACGTGACATGCTGCCGAACCAAAGTCGGTGGAGACAGTAGAAAGAGGACTGGATTAAGAATCAGAAGACCTAATTGCCTGGGAAGGGGCACAAGGAGCCTTCTGGGTGCTGGAATGTTCTATCTCTGGATCCGCACAGTGGTTACATGGGCGTGTACACATGTAAAATTCATCAAGCTGTTCACTTAAGATTTATGGATTTATATACTTTACTGTAGACAAGTTAAATCTAAATGAGAAACAAATGAGACTATTTTGGTGGAAATATTCACACTATGAAAACTGGCAAATACTACATGTCAGGGCTTCCCCCGACCTCACTCCACCGGCACATCACAGCCATTAACTCAAAGCGTTCCTCTCCAGGGAGCTCCAGGAGGTTTACGGGAGCTGAGGTCTGAGCACAGTGTTTCCGAGACTTTAATGTGTGCAAAATATATTCTGCATTCTTGAGTCCCTGTGGACATCCCCAGCTCCCCCAGCCCTTGGCCGCAGGTGCCGCCAGGTGGGAGTGTGATGCGGGGCTTTGTGGCCGGGCCCAGCAAGCTCTCTGACGGTGGAGTGGACCAGCCCCAGCAAGCAGCTGTAAAACCTTTATTGCTTCCCTACTCCAGGTCTCATTCAGTTTACGATCTGCATTTGGTGTTGAGAGGTTCCCTCTCCTCTTTTTCTCTTTTCTTGCTCCCTTGCTCTTTCTGTATGTTCACTCAAGCCTTGGTCCCATGCCTGCTCTCTGCCAGGCACGAGGGATGGATACAAGATGAACAAGACCTAACCTTCCACCAAGCAGGACAGACACTCACAGATGGGACTGTAGCCCCAGGGACTGCTGATGAGCAAGAGGTGTCACAAGGCGGGGTGACAGCACGCAAAGCAGCACAGTGGCCCTCAGTGCTCCAGCCTCCTTTAGCCTCTACCCTTCCTGTTTCCTCTATCACTCCCTCCTGCCTCAGGCTCTCTGTATCCACATGATCCACATGCGACAGTATGACATTATTATTGAAAAATTAGAAAATATGGAAAAACGTGGAGAAAATCTAAACAGTCCCCTTTCCACCTCCCAATGCTAACTATGGCTAATATTTTGGTGCCTATCTTTTCAGGCTTTTTCTTTTGGCAGTAAATGTTCTTACTATTCGTGTCTCTCCCTGGGCTTTAAAAATTCTTATTTTCTGCCTTGTTTAGGTAAAGTATATCCTTCGAGTTGTTTTTGGAAAAAAGGTAAATTTCTTGAAAATTCGCATGTTTGAATATCTTTATTTGACCTCCATATTTAATTGATAGTTTGACTTGGAAATATAATATCACGTTGAAAATAACTTTCCCTTCTGTGTGTGAAGGCACCGTTCTGAGACAGACTTGCTTGTAGGTTGCTGCTGAGAAGTCCGCCGCTATTCTAAAGCCTGTCCTTGGGATGTTCTTTCCAGACACTTGTAGAATCTTTGCTTTGTCCCTAACATTTTGAAATTTCAAAATGTCGTGTCTTTGTGATAGTCTTTTTCATTCATTGTGCTGGGCACCTAGGGCACCCTTGCAATCTGGAAAGCAATCCTCTTCATTAAAGGAAGCAGAACATATTTAAATTTGTAAGGGCTCATTCTTGTTCTCTGCATCTTCCTTTAAAAACAAAAAGCACTCATGACCATCAACTGATAAATGGATTTTAAAAATATAGTATATCCATGCAATGCAATAAAATTCAGCCACAAAAAGGAATGAAATAGTGACACATGCTACAACATGGATGAACTCTGAAAACATGCTAAGCAAAAGAAGCCAGACACAAAGGCCACGTATTGTACGATTCCATTTCTATGAAATACCAAGAATAAGCAAATCCATAGAGACAAAAGTAGATTAGTGGTTGCCAGGGGCTGCCAGGGAGGGAAGAATGAGGAGTGACTATTTATGGGTATGAGGTTTCTTTTGGGGATAATGTAAAAGTTCTAGAATTAGATAGTGGTGGTTGTTGCACAACCTAGTGAATATACTAAAAACCACCAAATTGTACACTTTAAAAGGGTGAATTTTATGGTATGTGAATTATGTCTCAATTTTAAAAAGGCACCATGTTCTTGTTTTGTGGGTATAATATCCTCTCTTATCTCTCTGACGACATCAATGGTAGGTGTGGTGGTGGTGGTGGTTTTTATGTGTTCTTTTGCTCCTGCATAGTGTTTGCTTTCTGCAGGTTTTTGTTTATTTTGGCTTGTGCTTTTTTATATTAGACATTTTCCTTAAAAATCGAGTCATTCTCAGCCAAGGGCTCATATTTATGAGTGAGGCATTTAAAAGCCGATTGGAAGTCGTGTGCATGGACAGAGCTTCTTAACAGGGGGCATGGGGGGGGCTCTCCCAAACGTCACCATTTCTCTAGCTACCAAACTAGAGCCAAGTGGAGGAAATGAGGAAAAGGCTTCCCCGTTTGGCTCGGAAACTTTAAGCAAATGCCCATTTTTCAACCTAGACTGCTTCATCTCCACCCATACTTACACCCGTGGCCCCAAGACAGCACTTTTTGGGTTCAGTCTCTCTGGAAAGTAAAGTTCTCTCCAGGATGCTGTTGGAGTAAAGCAGGGACAGGCATGGGGTGAAATGGGGTGAGGAGTGATCTGGGGTATCACTCTGCTGTTTGGAGCCTACTCCATACCCTATCTTCAGATGCCATCAATTTCTGAGCCTTTCTGTGGTTCTACAGCAGGCATCTGCCCACTTCTCATTGGCTCCCCTCTCTGTGGGGGGAGAGTCTCTAGGTTTTTCTTTCCTTATTGAGCCACGTCAGTTAGCTTCTCAGCATCCCAAATTGCACTGACATCACTTGTTCACTTTGGTGTCCTCTCCTTTGCCCCATTGGCTTGTACCCTTTCTGCTCCTTCACTCCGTTGCAGTGTGGTTTGGGGGGTGGCCCAGAGCAACATGATGTGATCAGTCCACTGTTTTAACAGGAAGTCCCCCCTTGCTGTTGTCATTGGACAGTGGCAGACAGGGCATCCTCAGATTTACCATAAAGTGGTTTCTGCCATCATGACCAACCCCAATCTGACATGAACTAGAATATAACGCTAACCTGCAAGTGCCCTGGGACGCAGCAGGGAGCCCTCCTGGCAAGCTGAGTGTTGGATGACTTTGCCTCACTAGCCATCCTCATTACATTTCTCAGTCACACTTTCCTGCACTTTATGGGGGAAATTATGTGGTAGTCTCTAATCCATGCATTCGTGAAGGCTGTGATGTATCCCCGGAGAATGTCAAGGGCCTACTGTACCTCTGTCACTATGGAAACTAGTTCTCTGGCGGCAACCAGGCTTAGCAGTATCCACGATGGTGCAGTGCACATGGATTCTGGCTTTGGGAATGGGCAGCGAGCAGGCCCTGGAGAGAGGGCCACACCCACCCCAATGACCAGCCATATCCCTCAGGATGTCTCCAGGGTCTCCTCCCAGCCTGAGCACCTTGCAGGAGCCTGGCCTGGAGCGCTTCAGCTCAGAGGAGGAGGAAAGGGTAAGCCTGTCTGGCCCACTAAGATCTGGAATCATTCAAGTGCTCCTAGAACTGCTTCCAAACCCAGCCTCCCAGGAAGTCTGCCTCATGGTCACCGGAGAGAGAGGGTTGGCTCGGAACTCTCAAGGTGGTCAACAGTTCATAATCAACTTTCAGGGGGTAGGTGTGAGTGTGATGGATGGTTCAAAAGTCAATTGTGTTTGGCTTTGAAATGCACTGTAGGATTCCTGCCCCCTTGCATATTTAGTATGCAAATGACTTAATATGTGTCAAGTACTTAGAAAAGCCTGGCTTGTGGTAAGTGCCTTGTAAGTGTTTGCTATTATTATTATTACTTTAGCTTAGGTCCCTATGAAAACAAATTTGCATTCTCAGCCTCTTTGCAACTCACTTAACTCAACAAAGAAAATGGATGAGATAGAGACCCAGGGACTGAGAACTCCTGGGTCTCTGGCCCCTCTTTACAGGCAGTAAGCCACCACCCACATATCTTGTTTTGCCCCATGCACTGGATTGGTGAACTCACCCCCTGCCAGCCCCATGCCCTGATACTTGACCAAGAACCGAGGAGTTGATGCCCCTAAAAAGCATTTGTGAGCTCCCTTCCCAGGGACTCCTCAAGGCTGCCCCTCCCTGGTCCAGGGGGTGATGGCTCTTCCCTCCCTACTCTGTCCCTACTGCTCCAGTGCCCTAGGCTTGCCCGCAGGGCTCCTGCTGCTCCTCTCCAGGTGAGCATGCTGAGCACCCCACCTCCCTCTCTTCAGGCTTTCTCCGGTGGGCGTCACCATCATCTCACTTTCTCTCTTTTCCTCCCCTGCCCTGGAAGTCCCTGAAGGACAGGGTTTATAGTCTGAACACCTAGCATGGAGCCTGGCACCCAGCAAATGTTCAAAATATTTTTTTTCCCCTCTTTGGAATGATAGAGTCCTCTGTCTATATTGTCTTGCTTGCCGGTACCTGCCTTGTGTCCTCTGCCTCCCCCCTCCCCTTTCTTGCCCACTTTTCTCTCTCTCTTTCTTCCTCTTGGGCTGTTCTGCCTGGCTGTTTCGGAAGGAGATGGTGTTTCCCGTCACCGTCACTGGGAAAGCCCTTCTGACCTCAGCTGCAGGGAGAGGCCTAAATAAGTTGCACAGCTCAGTGTGTCAGGACTGATACCTACTGATGAGGAGCAGGCTTGTTCTGTGCAATTTCCATCTCATTTGTCTTTTCATTTGTAGCTTAAATTGGCCAATTTCATCTGGAATGTGCCTGGACTCTCTGGCAAGCCATACACAACAAATGAGTGTCCCCAGAAGCCGTCTGTGGCAGGACAGGCAGGGGAGCGGGCCCAGGTCCCCTGTGGCCACATTAGCAATGGCTCTTGAGCCCCTGGAGGCGCCCATGCTTGGTCCCCATGGCCCGAGGAGGGGAGGACGGAGGAAACGGCAGTGGGAAGGATCTAGGGGAGGCCCCAGACAAATCTGATTTCTTTCTCTCCGTCTATCAGGAGAGGGTAAAGAACATGGAACGGAAGAGGAGCTGTTAGCGCTTTTAAGAGTAAGCAGCACACAATGTTGAGAGAAAGAAGTCAAACAATCCTTTCATGTGAGATTCAAAACCAGGCCAACCAGTCTATATTGCTAGAAGTCCGAGTGTGAGGGAACCTTCTAGGGTGCTGGAAATGTCCTATACATCCTGTATCTTGACACAGGAGTGGTGATATGGGCGGGTGTTGTATGCCCCAGGTTGCACAAACGGTTTATTTGCCTCACTGTATGAGTTCTGCCTCAGTAAAAATGGGGGCGGGGAGTCACACCAATGGTTTTCAAACTTTGCTGTGTGTAGAAATCTTGTGGATATGTATCTAAAAATGCAGATTTCTGGATACCCTGGAATCCGTGCAGTTGGTCTGGAGTGGTGTCTGGGAATCTACATCTTCATGCACACCCCCAAGGGTGATTTTGAGACAGGAGGTCCACAGACCAGACAAGCCCACACAGGGCTTGGATATCTGCCCCGCTGACTGGCCTAAGTGCCATCCTGCTGAGAGCCGTGAGGGGCAGCTGGTGGTGAAGGGCCCCCAGGTGCCCTTGGCAGGGAGGGTTGGAGGTTGGCCGTGCTGCAGCGTAGAGAACGCACTGGCAGAACGGCAGGAGCTGGCGTGGGCAGCGGGGCCTCGCTCTGGGCTAAGCAGGATCAGGACAGGGAGTGGGTCCTTTCATCAGGGATGAGAAGTTGTCCCCTGGGCACCCTGTCTCAGGATGGCTGGGCAAACATCACCAGGTGGCCTGCTGCTCCGGAGGTACAGCAACTGGGGAAAGCCGGTCCCCAGCAGAGGTGGAGTTTCACAGAATGGCCTAGTGACCCTTCAGGGTCTGGATGCTAGATTTGATCAGTCATGCAGTCTTCAGCAAGCATCTTCTGTTCTGGGAAGAAGGAACCCAAGACTGAAGACACAAGGCTAAAGACAGGACCTTGGGGAGGGTGTAGACAAGGTGGCATTTCCATGGATAATGCCAGGGCAGGTTGAGCAGCTGAAAATGTGGGCAAATTATGTCATGAGCCAACCTTGACTTGAAGGCCTGGGAGGATTAAGATATAGGGAGGGGGAGGGAGTCACATGTGGGGACTTCTACCATATGCCAGACCCTTTACAAACGCCATCCCTCTAATCTGCTGATAGTTCTCTGGCATGTCCACTTTGCAGATGATGAAACCAAGACTAAGAGAAGCTCAGCAGCTTGCCCGGGGCCACAGACTCACGCACAACTGGAGTTTGAACTGAGGTCCCTGTGACTCAGCCCCGAGATCTCTCCGTGCTCCCTGCTGCTTTCCCCTCTCAGCCTCCAACACAGCGAGGACATTTAGGAATTTGCAAAATGCTTTCTCATGTTATCATACTTGGTTTTCACCAACATGTTGTGTGAGCAGGTGTAAGTCCTGTTTTGTGGATGAAAAATTGCTTTTCAGGCAAAGAATATCTGCCCAAGCTCAAATAGCTGGTGAGTAGCTGGGAACTGGGACTTAAATACATGTTAGATGACCCTAAATTTGCCACAACCCCTTGTCTGGACACTGAGACACAAACTCCAGCCTGTCATAAGTGCAGGAGATCCTGGGAACGTCCCTCCCTAGAGCACAGCCTGGTGTTGTGAGGACTGGAAACTGGTTTAACTAAACCTCCTTCTGCTCCCAGAATGGCTCAGGGGACTGAGCTGGGAAAAGCGGCATCAGTGGGGAAATGCAGGCCCGGGAAGCTTGGTGAGTAGCTCAAGGTCATACCGGACAGAGGACAGGGCTGAGACCAGAACTCAGGTTTCCTCAAACAGTTCATTTCCAGAGGCCTTTAGGCTATGGTTTGATTTCCCGTTCCCTGCCTCGGGGGCCCTCTCCTCCCCGTTGCATTTGGACGTAAATGGACACCAAAGACAAAGTAGCATCCACTGATGCTGAGGGGCTGGGAGGGCAGTGGTGGCCCTAGGAGCCTTCATAGTTCCTCTGGCAAAGAGCATCGGAGTGTCAGCAAGGGCACAGGTAGGGTGGGGACGCGTCAGAGTTGATCTTGGCCCTGACGCTACCCATAAGGAGCTTTCCCAGGAGTTCTGCCTGGTTCACCTGCCATGAGGGAGTCGACTCACAACATGTGAGGAACACAGTGAGCAAGAAGCTGTGTTCTGGGGTGACCTGCTGGTATCTGGGTCCACTTGATGTGTCAAGTCTTCAAATAGTGGCAGCCACCTGGGCACTCCCATCTGCATGTGCGTGCACATGGGGACTGTTCACTTGGTGGCTTCTCCGCAGCTGGCGTTTTGAGCCCATCCTGGTTTCTCCTCACTGCCCACTCTCTTCTGGGAACTGCAACCTGCGCTCTCCAAGTCAGACCTAACTAGACCAGCAAATCGGTGGCACTCGAGCCATCGCAGCCCATGAGTGGAGATGCCGTGTGGATTACCCTGCGAGCTGCTTGTTGTGTCTGTCTGTGTTTCCTGGGCTTACCCGTTCTCCGCTCCTGCCTTCTACCACCTCTCTAATGCAGAGGCGGGACACAGTCCCCACAGGCCGGCATTCATCTTCCTGGCCTGACCCTCTCAGGCTATTAAGCCGCTGTTGCAAGATTGAGGAGGGGAGAAAAATGAAAACAGTGCACAGGGAGCAATGGAGGGCAGGTGGAACTGGATCCATTGATAAGTCAGGCCAAGGAGAGAGGGCCTCGAGCCTGGGAGAGTGGAGAGTTTCCCCAGACAGCAAGGCCAGGGGGACGGGCTGCCACGCTAGGTTGTCCACAGGAAAAGGCCAGGCCTTTTGGGGTGGTGGTCGGGGGTGGTCTCTGCAAAAGGCTGGGCATCCTAGGCCCCAGGAAATGAGGCAAAGGTTACTTAGGTCACTGCTGCCCCTGTCTCAATTAAAAAGTTAGAAATCGTCTCTGCCCAGCCCATTCCCCTCCTCCCAAAGCCCTGCAGAAGAAAATATGAACGCCAACAGCCCGGCCCTATCATACATTCATGATTCCGGCTCCACCCGATCCTCTGTGCTGCAATCCTTTTAGTCCTCTTGCCGCCATCCCGGCACAGCGCTTTTCCAGATCTCTCCTCACCATGCTCCTTCTGCACCCTGACCTCTGAGCGGATTTCCTCACCAGACCTCCTGTGGCCGATGGACATGGGCTGTGCAACCCCCCTGCCCAGCAGGGTGTCTCCACACTCGGCCCAGCCTGCCTCTTCCCTCCGACTTAAGGGAAGAGATTTCTTCCTTTTAAAACCAACCTCCTCCCTTCCTACCTCCTCAGGAAGCACAGTCCTTAACGTACCCTCTCTCCACCTCTACGAACAACAATAAAAATGTCCCTTGGGTCTGTTACTCCTTCCAAGCACAAGACTCTTCTAGCCTGAGCCCCTGCGAGTTGATTTTCGGTCTCACGGCTCTTCTCAATCCAACAGATCCAACAGCATTTTCTCAGCCTTCAGCCTCCGGGAGCTCTTGATGGGATCACCCCACCATGGATCTCTCTCCCTGTCTTCCGTGCCTGCCTTGCACCCACCCTGCCCCTGGGTCAGCCCTCCACCCTCCGGCAGGCCCACCCTCTCCTGCCCTTTACTGTCTTTCTTTACCACCTCCTCTCATGGCTTGTGGCACTCTCAGCA
>CAUYRT010053798.1:0-74451 GCA_963574885.1 Lepilemur ruficaudatus
TAGTCCCAGCTACTTGGGAGGCTGAGGCAGAAGGATTGCTTGAGCCCAGGAGTTTGAGGTTGCTGTGAGCTAGGCTAATGCCACGGCACTCTACAGCCCGGGCAACAGAGTGAGACTCTGTCTAAAAAAAAAAAAAAAAAAGTGTATAGTTTGAGTCAAAGTTATAAGTGTGTCTATCACCCAGATAGTGTGCATGGTACCCATTAGTGTGAATTTACCCATTTCATCTTCCCTCTTCCCACATGCTTGATTTCCATTGAATTTTACTACCATATGTACATGAGTGTGATCATTTAGTTCCAATTTAATAGTGAGTACATGTGGTGTTTTTCTATTCTTGTGATTCTTCACTTAGAAGGATGGTCTCCAGTTCCATCCAGGTTGTTGCAAAAGGTATTAGTTCATCATTTTTTATAGCGGTGTAATATTCCATGGTGTGTGTATGTATATATACATATATATACACACATACCACATTTTATTAATACACTGATGTATTGATGGGCAATTGGGTTGCTTCCACATCTTTGTGATTGTGAATTGTGCTACTATAAATATTCGAGTGCAAGTGTCTTTTTTATAAAATGTCCTTTTTTCCTTTGGGTAAATATCCTGTAGTGGGATTGCTGGATCAAATGGTAGGTCTACTTTTAGTTCTTTGAAGTATCTCCATACTACTTTCCATAGAGGTTGTATTAGTTTGCAATCCCACCAACAGTGTATAAGTGTTCCTTCCTCTCCATATCCACACCAGCATCTCTTGTTTGGGGACTTTTTAATAAAAGCCATTCTCACTTGGGTTAAGTGATACCTTATTAGGGTTTTGATTTGCATTTCCCTGATGATTAAAGACATTAAACATTTTTTCATATGTTTATTGGCCATTAGTATATCTTTTTTTGAAAAGCTTCTGTTCATGTCTTTTGCTGGCCTTTTAATGGGGCTGTTTGATTTTTATTTCTGATTTGCTTGAGTTCTTTGTAGATTCTGGTTATTAGCCCTTTATCAGAAGTATAGCATGCAAATATTTTCTCCCATTCTGTAGGCTGTCTATTTGTCTTATTGATTGTTTCCTTGGCTGTACAGAAGCTTTTTAATTTGATCAGGTCTCATTTATTTATTTTTGTTGTTGTAGTGATTGCCTTTGGGATTTTCTTCATAAATTCTTTGCATAGGCCAATATCTCTAAGGGTTTACAGAAGGAAAAACAAAGACCATATGATCCTCTCAATAGATGCAGAAAAAGCATTTGACAAAATCAGCACCCTTTTAACGTAAGAATTCTTAACAAAATAGGCATAGATGGAATATACCTCGATGTTGTAAAAGCCATACATGACAGACCCACAGCCAACATCATACTTAATGTGGAAAAATCAAAAGCATTCCCACTTAGAACTGGAACTAGACAAGGTTGCCCACTGTCCCCACTTCTGTTTAACATAGTGCTTAAAGTCCTAGCCAGAGCAATCCGGCACGAGAAAGAAATCAAGGGTATCCAAATGGGGAAAGAAGAGTTCAAACCATTGCTCATTGCTGACAATATGATCTTATATCCAGAAAACGGCAAAGATTCTGCCAAGACACTCCTGGCATTGACAAATCAATCCAGCAAAGTCTCAGTTTACAAAATAAATATACACAAATCAGTAACATTCTTAAATACCAACAACAGTCAAGTTGATAATCAATTCAAAAACTCAATACCTTTCACAATAGCAATAAAGTAAAATAAAAATCTAGGAATATATTTAACTAAGGAGGTGAAAGACCTCTACAGGGAGAACTATGAAATACCAAAGAAAGAAATTGCAGGGGATGTAAACAAATGAAAAAACATATCATGCTCTTGAATTGGCAGAATCAACATTGTTAAAATGTCTATACTACCGAAAGTGATTTACAAATTCAATGCAATCCTCATTAAAATAGCAATATAATTTTTTGGAGATCTACAAAAAAAATTATCCTATACTACGTATGGAACCAGAAAGGACCCCAAATAGACAAAGTAAACTTAAGCAAAAAGAACAAATTGGTAGGCATCATTTTACCAGACTTTAAGCTATACTAAAAGGCTATAGTAACCAAAACATCATGTTACTGGCACAAGAACAGAAACATAGACCAAAGGATCAGAACAGAGAGCCCAGATATAAAAATATCCCATATTGCCATCTGATGTTTGACAAAGCAGACAAAAACATACACTGGGGAAAAAAATCCATATTCAATAAATGGTGCTAGGAAAATTGGATAGCCACAAGGAGAACAGGATCCTCACCTCTCACTAGTCATAACAATTAATTTATAATGGATAACAGGCTTAAACCTAAGGCATGAAACTATAAAAATTCTAGAAAAGGATGGAAAAATTCTTATAGACATTGGCCTATGCAAAGATAGATAATATTGCTTCAATATTAATTGCTGGTTCAGTTTAGTTCAACCAAAATTAATTATGTGGTTGTTTCAGGAGTTTTACCCCTGGAAATATAAAGTTGACTATGACACAGGCTCCATCTCTGAGGAGTTTGCAGATATAGTCAACTTGCTTCCCAGTGAGAGTCTGGTCTGTTATGTCTCTCTTAGGCATATACATTAAACATTACAGCTAGCAAAGAACTCTCCTTTCACCACCTATCATTCCCACTATACCCATACCACATACCTCTCACTATTATAATTTTGGGCTTGTAGTACCGCACTTATCTGCACTTGGGAAAATTAGATTTGAAGAGTGTGCATTCCCATCTTTTAGTCTTTGTTGAAAAAGTATTCTGATCTTGACATTGACAGGGGGAGGAAAAATAAAAAAATAAAAGTATTCTGAAAGGTTCCCAATAGCCAAAAGAGAAAATAATGTTTTCTATTATTAGTGTCATTGTTGGCCTATTTGTAACCTTCTATTATGATAACGTTTCAACTCTTTCATCATTGCAAAATGTACATCTTATAGAATGAACTAAAATTATTTTTCTAGTTAACAAGTCTTTCTTAAGATATTCAGATTTGTACTAGATGTTATGAAATTTAAAGAAATTTTAAGAAAATTAAAGAAATAAATTCAAAACAAGAAAGACAAAAAGTATACAAAAATAAACAACCTGAATGCAATTCTAAAGGTGCAATTATGTGATATGTGCAAGCTAGAGAGGTGCATTTCTGTACTCATTTAAGTAAAAATGTCAATGTATAACTTGGCATTAGTCAGACAATATAACATTTTAACAGATAGTGAGAAGATGTGAGGTTTCTCTGGGTGAGAGAATGACATGCACAGGGAATGTGCAGAGGAGAGTGAAGAAGGAGAATGGTCTTCCTAAGAAATATATCAGGGAACAGGAATTAGAGCCATAGTAAACCAGGCAAGAGGAGGGAGAGTAGACAGCTGCCTAGCACAGTGGTTAAAAGCACCAGTTCTGCAGCCACATAACTTGCATAAAAGTCTTAGAGGCCGATGAACAGAAGACCTAAAACTTCAGGCTGACACTTGTGAAAGATAATAAAAGACAATATTGCACTTAATTTTCAAAGAAAGTGGCAGCTACATTTTGTTTGT
This sequence comes from Lepilemur ruficaudatus, assembly GCA_963574885.1. NCBI lineage: Eukaryota > Metazoa > Chordata > Mammalia > Primates > Lepilemuridae > Lepilemur > Lepilemur ruficaudatus. The sequence continues at coordinate 3,563 of CAUYRT010053798.1, forward strand.
GTTTGCTGTCTTTTAAAATATAAGTTGCTACATTCACCTAAACAAAAAACAGTCGGTGATTAATTTAAAGACAGATGGCACAGACACATTTTTCCATCCAAATGTGTTTTTTTTCAGTTATGATATTTTGTTTCCTAAAATTTAATTCTTAATCATTTAAAGGGAAGCATTACTAAAATATAAATGATGACTACAGTAGAGGGGAAAAGCACCTTGTGCTTCATCATATTGATTACTGAGCTCAACCCTAAAAGCAAATAAGTTCCAGTTGCATATGGCTGGTATGTCCAAATACAGTAAGGCCATGAGATCAAGAGGTCATGAGATCAAAGCCAGCCTTACTTGTATATGGAGTTAGTGGCTCCCTAAGCAAGGTTGCTTCAAAGATAAGGAAGTCTACCTACCACTCAAAACAATTGCCCCATATATAGACTGATTTCTGATGCTTTTATAGAGGAAGAAGCCTTTCATTCTCTTTAAAGAGAGGACTTTTAAATAAAAATACTTTGTGCAACAAAGGGAGTTAGTTTAAATTTACTTCAAGGTATAAATGATGCTGATTCAATCATACCAGTAAAATACTCACTTTGATCTAAGTAGAGAGTTTACTCACATATCACAACTCTCTTTGCTCAGGGAAAAATTTGCCTTGTATATCTCAGTATGAAATAGCATTAAATATTCTGGACCACTGATTTACTTATTAAAATAACTTATTGAAATACATTAGGAAACGCAACTTCAGATTTTCCTTCCACCTATAATAATTTTTGTATTGAGTAAAATTTAAATTAAAACCTCAATACCTTCAAAAAATTAAAAATTCCCAATTCTAACAAGTATAGTCTCTGATCTCTAATAAGCACCATTTCATAGATAGGAAGGACTCCATATTATTGTCGGAGGATAAAATGTCATATGAAAAAGGATCTAAAATGGATTTACTTATAGATTCTATGTCTATTGCTACAAAAAGCAGTTACAGCTGGCATCTAAAACCACACAGTTTTCAAATAGATTCCAAATGGAACTGCAAGTAGTCTCGTTTAGGCAAAAAAGGGGACAATTCAACAGAAGCAGAGCAGAAGGAGAACATGACAAATTAGTGTAACAATAACAGGTGGATGTCCATCAATTTGGCAGCGATCTAAGTATCTATCTTTATAGGACAAATGTAATGTATATTTTAGGAGACAAATCTGTAGTTTACTTAAGTATTACAAATTGCAAACATGAGTTCATGTTTTTAAAATTTTAGTACGTACACCCAGATAAAAAATTACAGGAATGAAATAAACACAATCATGTACAGCTAGTGGAGTGTAAATTGGTCTAATCTTTCCAGAAAACAAATTGGAAACAAATGTCAAATGCCTTTAAAACTTATTCATGACCTTTAGACATTTCTGGCAATCTATCTGTGGATTTTATTAGAGTTTCCAAAAAGATTATACTGATGTTTTTTAAAACACTATTCATAAAAGCAAGAATTAACTCTCCAACAAGGGAATGGTGAAACAAATCATACTATTTTCACAGTATAAAATATCATGAAGCCAATGAACCATGTTTTGAAAACATTATAATATTATTTTTAAAAGTTTATGAATAATGGTAAGTTTTTGAAATATGGGTAAAATATTGCATAAATATGACCACAAAATTTTATTAAAGAAAAGCAATCAAATGATGAGACTTCAGTTTTTGATACTTTTCATTGCCAGACAACAATGGCCACTATGTTTATTGATAAGAGGATCTTAATCCTTCATTTAGTCCATGCAGAGCAAATCTATTTTAACGTCTTCATTTTTTAAATATTGGAAAACTAGGTAGACAGAACTACCAGATGATCTTTTTATCCACCTTCAACACTAATAAAATGTCATTAAATTCCCCAAGTTAAATACCTCACTTCCATCAACTATTTCCTAGGTGTCATGTTCTATGTTCTATTATTTATTTAGTGAGTATACACAATGCTTTCTTTGTGCCAGTTCCAGCTCTGTCTACTATATGCACTTTCTAACGGTGAGTTAAACTAGCCTTCAGAGTATTTATCAATCTGGGTTATCTAGAGGTTTGTGTTTTAAGGACAGGACAGAAAACAGGAAACGAACCCTTTGGACAGCTCCAGGTGAAGAGTTCATCAATATTAACTCCTGCCATTTCGGCTTGCACGAAGTGGTAATCCTTGAAGGGCTATGTCTTCAGTAAAATGATGCATGAGGCAAAATCTATATGCAAGAAAATATGTCTGTCTTAACTTGAGCTATGAGTGATCAAAAAAATCTCCCTTGAGAATTTGTAAACACAGGCATGATTCAGGTTAATTTAAACCGCCTGGGTGGCCTGGGAAGTGCCAACCTAAGAAATACACTCCTGTGTAGTGGCTTCTCCTTGGCAGAACACTGGTTGTCTGGCAGAACATTCACTCTAAAGGCAATAGTTTTAATCCACCTCCCAGGAGTCCAACAGTCAAGAAGATAAAGTCAGATAAAGCAGATAAAGGCCAACCTGACCTCAAAGTTACACAATTCACAAAGTTAAGAAGTTTTAAATGGTTGCACAAGTAGAGAGAAATAAATACTAAGAAATTAATCAAATAATTATGCTTCCAAATATAGACAGATTTGAAAAGTAAAAAGAGAAAAGTAAATAGAAGTTGTAGAAATAAAAAATGTAATCATTAAATTTAAACAGTCATTATGGTTTAAATAGCACACCAAAACCAGCCTACGAGAAAAAATCATGAGCTGGAAGACACATCTGAATTAATTTTCTGAAAAGTGGCATATAAAAGTAAAGAACAAATATGAAAGAAACAGAGAGAGAGATTACGAAATATGAAGTATCAAATGAGAAAAATATCTACTTAAAGAAATAGATCAAATACATGCAGAAGAGACTCTCATATAGAAAATATATCTATTATCATATTTTAACCTACAAATTTAATGTGAATTTCTTTCAAAATCCTGCCCCAGTTTGTTATGCAACTTGACAAACTGATTTAAAAGTGTATATGCACCAGCTAATGGCCCCAAACAGTCACAACAATTGTGAAAAAGAAAAACAAGGTGGAGGGCCAATTGTATAATGATGGTTATGGTAACTGAAAATAAATAAATAGATAGATGATTGATAGATAGATAGATAGATAGATGATAGATAGATTTATAATTTGGAAAAGGAGAGCTGTATTTCTCACACAGGATTTATAGCCTACAGTTGCAGGCTGTAGAAATAGGGCCCCCAGCCACAAATCAGGAACATGTGCTTCAAGGGAGGCACAAAGGGAACAGGATTTTATACAGAGCAGGTTGTCTAAATATACATATTAAACAAGCCAGAGGAAGAATCATGTATATTTATGAAAGAGAACTATGCACCTGAGCAATGGGGCTTTCTGTCCTTTAATGGGGTCCATGTTTAAAAATGGCCACCCTCTATGTCAAAAAGGTGAAACAAGGACACAAAACCCCTCTCTGTGCATGTTCTGTAAAGTGTTAAAACCACTTCATGATTGGTCTTTTATTCTGAGAGAATACTGGTCTGGCCCTTAAGAAATAAAACCTGATGGCTGTTAGCAAGGGAGGTGTAAAATGATGTGTGTCTGACCTCCTGTCCTGTCCTGTCATGGCTGGAAACTCTGTTTTAAGATTTCTCTGTGGTCCCTTTGGCTGAGAGGGGTCTGTTCAGTGAGAGGCTTAGGATTTTATTTTTAATTCACAGTTATTACAAAGCAATAATAATTGAGACAATATTGTATTGGCTCAGAAACGAACAAAAGACCAAAGGAACAGAACAGTAAGCCTAGAAACAGAAGCACAAATAAACAGAAACTTCACATATGACAAATATTAATAGCATTGCTAATCAATAATAAAAAGATGGACAATTCATTAAATAGTGCTAAATAATTGTAATTACACAAAAATAAAATTGTATCTACATCACACCATACACAAAAATCAGTATCAGAGTCCCAAATAAGATAAGCAAAAGCGTAAGACTTGGGAAATTATGAGACTACTTTATGACTTTGGAGCAATATAGAATAAACTTTAACTTCTTTGAGAGGTTAAAAAATAAACCATATGTAGGGAGAAGACTTTTGCAACACATGTGAGTCCAGCTTCTGGTTAAAATCCTACAAGTGGTTTTTCAGGTTTAACATGAGCCATGCCAAAAGCTTCACCTGGAATCGTTCATAATTAACCAAAAGGAAATATCATAAATGCTAGGCTAATACTGCCAGGAAATATCACCTCTTCCTGTTTGTTCAGGCGTTTTCCTTTTCTCTTCTTCACTCACAGTGTTACAGTCATTGTACTAGTCAGTGTTCCCCAGGGAAACAGAACCAATAGGAGACACGTGTGTGTGTGTGTGTGTGTGTGTGTGTGTGTGAGAGAGAGAGAGAGAGAGAGAGAGAGAGAGAGAGAGAGAGAGAGAGATAAAGAAAGAGAGATTTATTATGAGGTATTGCCTCATGTGATTATAAGGCTGAAAAGTCCCATAATCTGCCTTCTGTAAGCTGGAGACTCAGGAAACCTAGTGGTGCAATTCAGTCTGAATCCAAAGGCCTGAGAAACAAGGGAGATGGTGTTGCACATTCCAGGCTGAGGGCAGGAGAAAACAAGAGGAGTTGTTCCAGCTCCAGCAGTGAGGCAGGAAAAAAGGGACAAATTCCTCCTTCCTCAGTCTTTCATTTTATTTAGGCCTTTAACGGATTGGATGATACACAACCTTACTGCGGAGGATATATTCTCTGAATACAACTAAATAAAACAATGTAATATAAAAGTATGGGGGAAAATATCAACCACCTGAAACTGTAAAAGTCAGAGGTTTCATAATATTTTCATCTAAGAATGTAACCAGCTCTATGAACAAATTTCAATGACCCTTATATGTTTTTTTTTTTTTTATAATCCTCTCCCTTAACTAGCTACTTGACCTTTTGAGGTGTTTCCCAGAAACGGTAGATGTTCTTCAATGCAAAGGAGCTGAGATTCTGAAGGCCCCTAGACAGACTTCCAAGATTCACTACCCCCTACAGCCTGCCCACAATGTTCTGAGCCCCTGTTAGTTACACGGCCTGCCCCAAGCCACAAGGCCCCTTCTTTAAAAGTCCATGATCTCAGTTAGTTGGAGAGATGGATTTGAAGCAGCTTCTCCTATTCTCTGTGGCAATTTTTCTTTTCTCAATAATCGGATCTTTTTGCAATGAGTAGCTGGACCTAGGCTGAAATCCCCCTGCAGTTTTGTCAAGAAGAAATCAAACCTGCACTTAAAAATTGACACTGTGGTTTCTTTATAAATGTACATTCTTAACCGCCTAAATAAATGTTAAGCAAAATGAATTCAATCATATGCTAAAAGTAATACACCTAGTTTATGTGGATATAATCAAGAAATATTAGAATGACTTTATATATCAAAAATTTATTTATATAATTAATTCAATCAATAAATCAAAGTCAAAAATTTATAATTATCTCACAAGAAATCAAAACAAAATTCAACAAAATTCAATATCCATTCTTGCTGAAAGAGTCTTCATGGCAGAATAGAAAGATATTTTCTGCATATGTTACTTAATATCTATATGGTGTTCCCACTTCTGGTATTAACAAAATATCTTATTATAGAGTAGCCCTGTAACTAGAAAGTTAGATAAAACATAGAATGCATCAAATATCTACAAAGAAGGCAAGATCTTAGAGAAAAGGGAAACATATCAAGGTGATGTTGACATTCTGCAATATTTTCCCTCTAGGTATTTGCCAATGTATAACTGGCACAGCCATGAAACCAAGTATAAAATAGTAGCTGAAAGTATTAGAAACTAAGCTGAGCTTAAGCAGTCTTATGTGTCCACAGAGACAAAACTTAAAGTTTGGGACTACAAAGATTTCTAAAAACTTGGGAATCTTAAATTACAGAAAGAAATGAAATACATTCTCCTCAAGACATTTGTTTATTTATAAGTAGCATGAAGCCAAGAGACTAAGAGGCCAAGCAGAAATATTCTCCTAATGTTCCCATAATTGTCTCATACAGTTCAGGATGCAAAATTGGGATTCAGAACCCATTAAGGAAAAGGGTCTATGGTAAATATGTATGAATCTCACTTTGGTTCCCAAAGGGTATCAACCCAAGAGTAAAGATCAGTTAAAAGTATTTCAACTCTCACAATTATTGCAAAACAACTTTAAACCAGCTCAATCCCAAATTGGCTTAAAGTGATCTATTCTCCATTAATTGCTTGCTAGAAAGCAAAAGTAAATCCTGCAGGAAAATAAGATTAGCCGGAGCCTCAGATTATCTCTTAAAAGTTTTATATACATGTTTTTGGCATTTAATCAAAATTACCAGGCATGTTAGAAAACAGAACTAAATGATCAAAAATAAAAGAAAAAATAGACATGAGAAACATGTACATTGTATTTGAAAATTTATAATTATTGGGCCCAGATTTTAAAATATCTATAATTAATATATCAAAAATCTCATCAGAGACCTAAAAATGGAAACTCTGGAATATAAAGTATAAGAATTAAAAATATGAACTCAATAAATAAATGTGTTAGTTTAGAAAAGAAAAAGACTGAAATAAGAAGATAAAAAATATGGAGAGAAGAGAGGAAAGAAAAAATTATTAAAGACCATAAGGAAGAGAGGAAATGTTAAAACTGTCCAATTAAAATGTAATCTGAGTCCCAAAAGAAGAGAAAGGAGAGAATATTTGTAGAGTACTGACTATTTGTGAAACTATTAAAAGACATTAATTCACATATTCATCAAGCACTTTAAAACTAAAGCAAGATAAATACAATGAAAACCACAGCAAATTTCTGAAAAACCAAGTCAAAGAGAAAATTTTAAAAATAATCAGAAGAAAAGACATATTACCTTCAAAGCAGCAATAACTTACCTTACACCAACTTTTCAGCAATGATAACAGCCAAAAACTATGGAATGCCATATTTAAGTTGCTGTAAGAAAACAAATGACAGACTATGTATCTAGTAAAAATAACCTTCAAAAGTTAAGATAAAATAAAAGCACTTCCAGATACCCAGAATATAGGCGAATATGTCACTAGCAGACCCATATTAAAAGAAAAAGGAAATTTTTCAAGCAGTAAGAAATTTGTCTCAGATGGAAAAAATGGATAAGCAAAATTACTTTATCCATCAATATTTATCCACCAGCTTCCATTCCCCATTGATTAAAGATTGCTCTTGGGAGCATCAACTCCCACTCCATTCCTTCAAGGCTAAGCTTACAAGAGAATTGCTAACTATTACACCTATGGAAAAGGCACAGAGGAAGGAAGTGGAAAAAAGCATAGCCTGGGCTTGAAATAGGATGCTTTTTTTATGAGCCTGAGCTCCTACAGAACTGCCCACTGCAAAACAGCTTAAATTGGTGTTGGCCTAAAGACATGGAGTGCAGGGCACCAAAAGTCCCTGCTACTACATGGTAAAACTTGTTTAAAATGGGATCATTTTGAGTCCTGTGAAATCAAATCTATATCTATTCTTCAGTACGTGAGAATATCACTAGTTCTTCAGTTCTCTCCTCTTTCCTTCCTAGTGGTTACAGACTTTATCAATAAATAATTAACATAATGTCATGTCACTCTAATAATCACATTTTGACTTGTCCACTAGATTGAATGATAAATATTAATATTAGTGTATTATTAATATATTATCTTCTTAAAAATGTCGGGGCTTATAACTCAGCACTTTTTTTCTAATAAGAAATTAAGAAACTTCATGGTTCTGTGAATCACTGGATAATAACATATTTCTGTTTTCACTTAAGAAAGAAACATGTCATGGACTACAAATTATCTTTGAATACACATTGTATGCCGGAGGCCTAAGAATCAGAGCTCCTCTTTCCAGAATCCAGAAAAATGGATGTTTCACACACAATACTATTGCTAAGTGAGTTGTCCCTCGGTTACAGGGTAAACACATTTGAGTTCCCTTCTGAACCCCACCCAGATACTCTTTGAATAATGTCTACAAGACTTCTTACACAGACAAGAGGAAATGAAAGATATTTACTTTCTTGAAATAAAGCAGAACACGCTTCCCTCCATCCACTTTGCTCAAAACAGGAACAAGAAAAACGCTTACTCCATAATCGAAAGCCAGTCAAGGATGCCAGAATAACCCAAGCCTGCCACACAGACCAGAGACAGATTAAGTCACAAGTCCCATAAAATGGAAATTAATATCTGCAATGGTCTGGAGTACATTTCAAAATAAATTGACTAAATATATTAGATAAAAAGTTTGAAGTTTCCTTTGATCTGGCTAAAAGGCATACTATATCCAAATTTCTCTTCCTTTTTCACCTTCAGGCCTTGCTACATAAACCTGACAGCATTATTAATGCATCTCACTCCATTATTCCTTGGCTTTACTAAATATGGGAAGATCGGAGAAACAGGTCCTTAAAAGAAGCAAACGTTATTGCTGTTGAGGGATGAACAGTTCTGCCCTTCCTTTCCTGCCACTTAGGGTGCTGCAGGCCTTCATAGAGGAGCATGTGCAAAAGAAAAAAAAGATGAGCTAGCTCCACCGAGTGTTCGAAAAATGCACTTTCTCAAAATCTTAGGACATCTTTTATCTTGATAGAGTACGCGCTGATGGTAAGCTGAAATTTTCAACTGAGACAATCATTTAACTGTGACTACTATTTTGTCTTCATAAGCCATTTTGCATAGTTATTACATTACAATATTTTTAAGTTATTTGGCTTTTTCCTCACATCACTGTCTTTCATGTCCAAAAGCCATAAGAAGCTGGAAATGACAAATGTAGATGGATTCATAAGTTTGATATTGATCATCTTTACATAGAGACTATCCTCTAGCCTGTGGCCCCAAGTGCTATTTGCGCCCCACCCCCACCCCACCCACTGTAGGCTGCCCCGCCCTTGCTTGTGTTTCACACTGTGCTACAGGCAAGTGGGACTGGCTGCCCCTTTGTTTTCTCACAACAGATAAGTCTTTATTCACTCTTTTCATGTGTATGTCACTCTGCCAAGTTAACAGCTCTTTAATTTATTCTGTTTTCTTCCTCCCTCTCTTTTTCCTTCCTCCTTTTCTACCTTCCTTCCTTCTTCCCTTCATCCCCTCCCCGTCCTTTCCTTTCTTTCTTTCCTCCAGCCATTGAGTAACTACTTCACTCAGTCCCTGTGACAGGCTTTTGTATACTTTTCTCTCTTGTGCCGATCCTTCAACATCAATTTTACAACTCCAAACAAAAAGATAGACGAAAATGGAGACACAACAGTGTTGTTTAGTGACCTACATGTTGCTCTGACATGTAACTAAAGATTTGACATCAAAATTTAAAAATACAACACATTTTAAATCAGAATGAGGAAGTATTTTCTCCCTAGGAAGTTATGAGCAGAAATAGAAAGCATGAAAAATTGGACAGTACATCCTGAGGAGATTGAAGATTTTACTGTTAAAAGCCAATGACACAAAATGTAAAACTCAATTGAATACCCAAACTGATTTTTAAAAAGGAATTTAATTCAGCTTGATTCATGTTTATAGAAGGGCATACATGTTTCATGCCTTGAACTTGTAAATTAAGGAGTACAAAGTTAGTAAAATATAACACAGTATATAGTACCATTAATTTAGAGTTGAATAAGAAAGATAGAGGGATAGGAAGAAAAGTAAAAGGAAGAGTAGAGAAGGAAAGAATAATAGCTAAAGACACAAAATAGAGACAAGATAGGACAGGGAACAAATGAGAGGAATGATATGTGTCGAACACAGTCTGTATCAGGCACTGTATTGTATTTATATATTTAATTTAACCATCATAGAACTCTGAAAAGTAGGCCATTGATTACTCAGTTTTATAGATGGAGATTCTCTTATGGCTAAAGCTGACAGAGGGAAACAGATATCTCCCCCCTTCCCATGGCTACCTCTGCCTTTGGGATCAGCCTGCCAAATACAGCCCTTCTGCTCTCCTCCTGTTTCCAGGGAGAAGGCTTAGCCTCTGTAGGCCAAATCTGCTATGACTGAGTCAGGAGAGCTGTGTGATTTCAGGGGTCAATATTATGAAGCCAATGGTCAAACACACCTAAGCGTCGTTCTCCAAAGTACTACTGCAACAACACTGCATAAAAAAAAAAAAAACCACAAAATATTAGTGACATAGAGCAGTAAGTATTTATTTCACTCTTGGATCTGTGAGTTACATGGTAAGGCCCTGCTCCATGTGTGTTCATCCTGGGGTCTCTGCAAAAGCAGTACCATCTACCCAAGGGAAGCGTTTTGCATCGCAAGAGAAGAGCAGAGATGCAAGAGGGCAAGTACATTTCAAGTTCATGTCTGCCTCACATCTGCTCACATTCCATTGATCAAAGTAAAGTAGCTGGGATAGACCCTGCATTAGAGAGAGGAAACATGCAGTCACTTGGCAAAGGGGTAGATAGAGGAAGAGATGAAGAATAGGGCCAATAACTGAATCCACCACACTCTAAAATCCCCAGTAATTATAATCAAGAAAAACAGAGAAAGGCAGGCAGCTTAGTAGACATTTGAGGTGTCTGTGTTATTTTCCCCACTTCTGGTTCTCTGAGTGAACCATGCTGTTGTTTACTTCCATATATTTGCACATGATGTTTACTATGTGAAGTGCCTCTCTTTCCATTCTTTTGCTTAGTAAAATACTGCTTATCTTTCAAGACTCAGTTCACGTGACACCTAGTTTTAAGTCTTCTGTGGTTTCCTATCTTGGTATCATTGTCATTACAAATCTACTTCCTTTACTGCATTTGTAGTTCCTCCAAAATAAGGACTGTACCTTGTAAATCCTATTCTTGCTTGTCTCTAATAAGGTATCTGTAAAAATAACAACAGCGACAAAATGTTTAAGAAGAGCTTTTGAAATAATTAAATGTTCATTTTATCCTGGTATTCACTTTGGCTCTATGTGTCAAAGTCAGTCCTGAAACAACTGAATTTTGAAACAGCTTTTTCATTTATGTGACAAATATTTATTTAGCTCTCAGGGTTCTCAGATCTAGTGGGAGAAATAGACATTTGGATACTGTACGCACTTGAAAAGAAGGATGGAAAAAAGGTTGCCTGAGTACAGCAGAGAATATCCTATTGCCTAGCAGGTCAGGGAAAGACATAAATTACCATTTAAAACTAAAATCTTGTTTTTCTTCTCCCTTTTCCACTCTATCCACCCCACTACCCCCACCCATCCACAAACATGTCATACATCTTTCCTCCTCTCTTTCCAGAAGTGATTCAATGTCCAGGTAACTGAGAGATATGCTGCAGTCACCTGGCTTGAAGTAGACAGAAGTTAAACAGTTTAAATAAACAATATCAAATTCTGAAGGGCAAGGGGCATCCTTTTTGATGGACAGAGTGTGTGTCCTGAACTCCCCTCATCTCTCAGGGCTTGAACTGATCATTCATAACACCTGGAAAGAAGCCTTCTGTCCACAAGGCATTTTTGCATTTTACACTGATCTTCACAATCACCCTGTGAGGAAGGCTTAAAGGTAAACGGTGTCACGAAGATCCTAACACCTCTGATTATGCTGTCATTTTGCTTTATGAATCCAATGGTGAGAATTTATACTGTAACTTATTGACCCCGGTTTGATCTGAAGATACTGATCTTTTAAACCTCTCCTCTTTGTGATACACACACACACACACACACACGTGCTGGCTAGAAAGAATCTGAATTGCCATTGTTTGCTATTGAAAAGTTGTTTGATTGCTTTGGAGTTAAACCAGAGCCAGCAGTTGCTATATGATTTCAAATCTTTCTTTAAAACTGTTTATGTCTGTCTAGTTGAGTTATATTATGAAAAATGCATAGTAGACACTTACTTGTTTATCTTTTCATTGCCTATCTCCCCCATTAGAAAATCTATAATATAGAGCTTAACCTGAATGCTTTCCTGAAATATGAAAAAGATAGATGGAAAATGGAAGCCAGAAATAAAGCTCACTTAATGTTAGTTATTACTGAGAAAGAAGTAAGAATTTATCTCCAGTGAGAATGGCCTTTATCAAAAAATCCCAAAACAATAAATGCTGGCATTGATGTGGAGAGATAGGAACACTCCTACACTGCTAGTGGGACTGCAAACTAGCGCAACCTCTGTGGAAAGCAATACAGAGATACCTTAAAGCGTTACAAGTAGATCTACATTTGATCCAGCAATCCCATTCCTGGGCATCTACCCAAAAGAACAAAAGACACTCTATAAAAAAGACACCTGCACTCAAATGTTTATAGCAGCACAGTTTACAATTGCAAAGACGTGGAAACAACCCAAGTGCCCATCAATACATGAGTGGATTAATAAAATGTGGTATATGTATGCCATGGAGTACTATTCAGCTATAAGAAATAATAGTGATATAGCACCTCTTATATTTTCCTGGATAGAGCTGGAACCCATTCTACTAAGTGAAGTATCCCAAGAAAGGAAAAACAAGCACCACATGTACCTCACCAGCAAATTGGTTTCACTGATCAACACCTAAGTGGACATATAGGAATAACATTTATTGGGTGTTGGGCAGATGGGAAGGGGGAGGAGGAGATGGGGATATACATACCTAATAAGTGTGATGCACGCCATCTGGGGGATGGTCACGCTTGAAGCTCTGACTCGAGGTGGGGGGCAAGGGCAATATAAGTAACCTTAACATTTGTACCCCCATAATACGCTGAAATAAAAAAAACTAATTTTAATTTAATTTTAAATTTTAAATTAAATTAAAATTTAAAAGTTAAAATTTAATTTTAAAATTAAAATAAATAAATAAGTTATTACTGAAAAAAAATAACTGAAGAATTCTTTCCTCAGGGAGGAAAAAAAGCAGCACATACATAGATTGTTCACTGCAGCCCACATATAATCACTAAAAAGAGATCTATTCATAGGCAACATTGAGCAGCAATGGATAACATTATAAGGATAGTATAAAAGTCCTACCAACATATAGGTGAGGGAAAAAGAATTTCGCATAAAAGTACAAATATTGGGTTGGCCACATATTTCTCCTCCATCAGAAGAAAAGAGAGCATGGTCTACAGAGAAAAGAAAAAGGTGATACCTAAGAATTGATCACCAGCCAAGTTGAAGTTACTGTGGGAACAAAAGAAAACACAGCTTCAGATATCCAGGGGCTCAGAAAACAGGCAATATAATGTACCCCTTGGGAAAAATTAAAAATAAACAAAGTACCTCTTTGGATAAATTAAAAAAGCAAAATAAACAAAAAACATTTTAAGTCCCTTTGTAACCAAGGAAGAGGTAAATCAAAGTGAAAGTCTGAAGTAGGGATATAAAACAACTAATGGTTTTAAATACAGGATTAAGTCTACATTCCTTTAAATATGGTCTAGAACACTAGATGGAACTCTGAAAAATTACTGAAAGAGAAGATACACAACGTACAAAACACAATTTTGTAATGTAAATTAGGTCTTAAACAGCAGATTATATAACAAAGACTGGAAAAGAAGAAGGAAGATGACATAAAAGTAAAAATACTAAATTCTCTATTTTTACAAAGAAAGGAGTAAACAAAACATTTGTACTTTGTTTTGACAGTTGGAGATTCTTGGAAAATGTAAATAACCATAATAGAATTAAAATCAGAATGTTTAACTTCTAAAGCAATAAAATCAATAAAGATGAATGGTTCATATAACAAACTACAAAATACATATGCACATGCAGAACTGCAGGCACATGACAACTCCATTCAAACCCCTTTACTGAGACTTGACCAAACTCTAGCAGAGCTGCTAGGAACAGAGGGCCCTGTACCTAGAATGACCTCAGCCATTCCTAAAGTGCCTGCCTGAGAAAGTTGAACTTGTTCTAGCAAACACACGACTTATAATAGACCCTTGAGCTCCCTTTGTTGTAGTATTTAATAAAAGGGTCCTACAATTATAAATATGTATCTGTTAAACAACTCAGACGCCCTCTCTCAAGGAACTGAGAACCACTCCTTTGAAATGCAGTCATCAAGAAGCATAAATACTGTCTCCCATTCTCTGTGGGAAAATAGAATCTTTCGATAACTGCCAGCTAACAAACAAAGCTGGCCTAATCATATTTACACTGACCAACAAAATTTTGTACTTAATTTCTTTGACTCTACTGAGCGCTTCTACTGCCCTCTTTCTCTTTCTCCCTTTAAAATGCCCAAATCACTCTCTGCACAAATCACAATGGAGATTAGCTGTCTCCTATTGTCAGTAGTCACTGAATAAAATCAACTTTCACCTCTTTACAAGACCAGTGCTCTAACCCCTGAGCTATGGAGCTGACCTCAATCTTTCACCTCTTTAATGTCCAGCTGTGTTTATGTTTGACATCAACTACCTAAGATCTACCTTTAGTCCTTCAACTTTGACAAAACAATCCCAATCATGGTGTAAAATGACCTCCCCTTTCAGCTGTCTTACAAAACCTTTCTTGTCTTTGGCATACAATAGGTAATGGCAGAGAATTTTAAGTTTAATGAGCTTTATAAAGATCACACCAGACTCAGGACATACACGGAGTATTTGTTTAAAAAAAAAAAATGAAAGAGAGGCAGGAAAGTTACTGACTAGAGACAGATCATCCTGGAGGGAAGGTTGGATTTCAGTGGGAGGAGAGGGGAGAGGAGACACAGCTCAGGTGTAGATCATAGAGAGAGGTACTAAAGCCTGCAGGGACATCAAGGAGGAAAATGGCAAAGCAGAGAAGGAAGAAGATAAATTAAAAAAGATATCAGCAAGGATCAAAGACAGAGAGGCTCAGAGCCCAGTGAAGGGGCAAGTGGGGATCCCCCTCTCCCTCCCTCATGCCTTCAGTGACCAGTGGGCTATTTCTTGGAGGCTTTTCCACTCCCATGAGCCCAGGCATAGTGGCAAACATGGAATGGGGGCAGAACTCACATGATCCCAGAGCTTGGGCATTCTATGCAAGCTTTCCCTCCAAGGAGAGTGACCCAAGAGGGTGGAGAGCTGACTTTCTTCCACTCAGATGCTTTTCCTTCTCTGCCACCTCCCATTCACTGCAACCCAGAAAGCAGTTTAAGCCAAGAATTTGGCAAGGTGCTGCCTCTCCCAAGTGGGCATCTGCTACAGGCTGAGGTTTCCACAGAGAATGAAACCCATGGTTTTTCCCTTAGGGACTTGCAGTGCACCCAGGGTGCCCAATGCGGGAGCTCCCTGCCTGCTGCTGTTTCACAGAGTTGCACACCAGCAGGTCAAAGAGACCAAACCCTGTGCGCCCAGACTTGAGTGGGATGCTGGGGGATCTAGGGGGAAGGTCTCGGAGCTGGACTCAGGTGGTGAGAAGCCCACATAGAACTGATGGGAGAATACTGTGGGGTTTTGAGATGAGGTGATTTGGGAGCGCCCATCCACCCCCCACCAGAAAACTGCCCTGTTGGATTAGGGTGGGTCCTCGAGTCAGGAAGAGCCCAGCCCTGGGAGCCATAGAAATCAAGTGTGGCACATTCAGGCACTCGGGCTGACTGGGAACGCAACCCCTCTTCCAGCCATTGCAACTGGGAGAGCAGTTTGAGCTGAGAATTTGGCAAGTGGCCACCTCTCTTCAGTGAATATTTCCCACCTTCACAGAGGAGCATGCAATGAAGCAAGGTTTGGCAGCCTCCCTTCACCATCCCTAACTTGCGTGGCAGAATGGAAAATTCCAAGCAAGAGCAAGAAGAGCTTGCCCTCTCGGGCTCGCTTTCAACAAGGGCGGGGGAAAGGACTGTGTCGCAGCTGGGGCGAAATTTCCGGGTTCACGGGAGCCCGCAGGGGAATGGACTACAGCCCCAGGGCAGAGGGAGTGTGAAATCTTAAATGGGGCTAAGAGAAGAAGGAGGGCATGGAGGAACGGAACATAGGAGCGGGAGCGGAAGAGGGTCTCCCGGGGATCAGAAAAGGGCACGCAAAGCGGAAGCGGGGTTGCAGGGGAGCGGAAAAGGGTCTCGGTAAAGCGGAAGGGGAAGTCTCCGCGCAATCCGGGGCCGTGTCGGAACGGGCTGGCCGCAGGGCTGCGCTGTAAGTGCGGTCCGGGGAAGAATCCTCGGAATGTCGCTGTGGAATGGACTCTAGCGCTGCTCCAAGCCATTCCCAAACAGCTAGCCCCACTAGTTCCGCGGCTCGTCTCCTGCAAAGCCGCCGCGCAGACCGGCCCTCTGCTGGGCGTGGGGACGCAGTGCCGGGCGCCGCGGGCCGACATTGCCAGGTGAAGGAGAGCGCTGGGAAAGGGGGAAAAAACTTCCCGGAAAACAGAGAAGTAGCGACTTTAACATTTTCACAAGGATAAGGAGGCTTCCTTTCAGCGCACTAATTTTATTTCTGAATACTTTCAAGGCCCCGTGCTAAGTTAGGTAATGTTCCCAGGGACCCCTGTAATTGTTTTTTTACTTATGTATTAAATTGTCTTGCTTAACTAAAACTTTGTTTCTTATATTGTTTGTGTCGTGCAGCCAACTTTTCAACAACAACAAAATGAGCAACTCAATTTTGGTATGGGTTTGAAATGTGTGAGTTGCAGTAATCTTTTAATGCTACACGCAAGGGTCACAAATGTAGGCAGGGAAAATCACAGGTAAATTATAGTCTGAAAAGGCTGATAAGGGCTGGAGAGAGCATATAAGTCAGCAGTCTCTCTTTTCTTTCCTCACTTCCACATCCCAAAGCCTACCTACCGTGTGCCAGTATTTGCGGTAGGTGCTAGAGGTATAGAAACTGGACGTGGGCAGGAGTACTAAAGGACCTTTTGTTTTGAAGAACTAGTACTCCCTTGGAAGAAACAAGCTTGGGTAAGAAGTGTAATTATGAAATCTGCGGGAGGGAGGAGCAAAATAATTAAACAGCTTATCTTTTTTTGACATCTTATTGGGTTCTTATCTGAAATTTGAGCCGAGAATAATTATTTGGAGGCACTGGCAGTAATCAGTGTTCCAGGACGGGAAGCCAGCTTGTGAAGAGGCATAGAGTTGAAACAGGGTGAGTTGAGAGAATAATGAACAGGATAGCTGGAGAGTTGCTTTGTGGTCAGATTCTTTAGCCCCTGTAGTATTTTAGTATTTATTTAAGTATTTAAATAAGTATTTAAGTATTTAGTATTTAAGCCCCTGTATGTATTCAGTATTTTAAGTATTTAAGTATTTATTATTGGCAATTACCAGTGCAGTTAGGCACTGCACATGCTTTCTTGCAGCTAAATCTAGTAGGAAGATCTGGTTAAAGGAGTAATTACAGTAAAGTATGCTGATCTTTTCTTGACATCTTACTGAGTTTTGACCTGAAAAGTGAGTGGATAATAATCATTTGGGGCACTGGAAGTGACCTACATTCCACCACATGTGGTGTGGCAGGTAATGAAACTTGCAAGGTAGTTTGTATGATGACAGCCTGAAACCAAATTGAATCTTTAAAAACCAGCTATATGTTGACAGTCTAAAATCAAATACTTCCAATTTTTCCTTGTTTGTTACCATAGGCTAATTGCTTTCTTTTTAAGTATAAGTTTGTGTTAGTTTTTTAATTTAGTGGTTCCAGCATAAGGTAAAACAGGTCAGGACTTTTAAAAGAACATCTTGCGAAATTCCTGTGCACTGAGGGGAACTGTATTTGATCAGTTTTGCAGAACGTGGAAAAAAACTAGTGAATGAACCCTTTACTGGTGACTGAACCCTTTGATCTCAGATGACCGTAGGAGATTGCTCTCTCTTCCTCTTTTCCAGTGGTTTGGCAGTGAGCTTACTCAGCTAGACTGAATCTGCTTTGTGGAAAGACAGCAAGACAATCCCACAGGACAAGTTTGTCCTGAAGAAGAGCGTTTATAAAATTATAAATGTCTCAGAACCTTTTCATTGCCTTGTGATTGTGAAAGAAATCCAAAATACCAATTGTTTTACTACATGCTTATACAGAACCTGAATCTTAAGCTATGTTCACTTGTATTTTCAGATACTATAGTAGTTCAATAATGGCTACCACCTTGTCATTTCTTCACCACTGGACTCTAATATAGTCTCTGAATTTAGAATTGGGATGAAAGTATACATAATATATCATATTATCAAACTTTTAGAATTGGATTCCTAAACTTGAGATCAGTGAACCTAGCAGGCGTTAATAGTGCCCAAGTTTTTCTGGCACAGGCAAAAGAATATGAAAGGAGGAGAGAAAAGAAGGAAAAGTTAGTAGTGGGAGTGGGACAGAATGAGGGGAGAAAGAAATATGGAACAGAGAAAAGAATCCATAAAGTATTATAAGATTTCCTTGGAAAAAATCAGCATTTCTAAGATAGATCAAAGATGTCTAATGAGAGAAAATATTACTGTTACATAACTATTTAAATTTTTCATGATTTAAGGATAAGAGTATATAGATCTGTGGCATTTATACTAATTTTTCTGGTGTTGTTGGGTGTTGCAGGTAGGTGTAATCAAGACGGAGCAGACATACCTCTTATAATGAGAGCAGAAAATACATTGGTTTCTGATTTTACAGTAATAAAAATGCTAAAGCTTTTATAAGTCTTTACTCCTCATTTTCTAGTTTAATTCTCTGTTCTTTAAACGGAGTATTTCAGAAAACATAGGCGAACCTGTTTTTTGAAAATAGATATCTAAATCCTTATCAAGTTTGTTTAGCACTGTGATTCTGAGGTTATAATCAGTGTGGAGAAGATCAGGATCTCTGCCCCAACTGAATTTATGGAGTTTTCTTTTCATATCTACAGGGGCAAAATATGCACGGATCACATTCCAGGAAAAAGCAAGTTCCTGGATATATTATGCTTGGCTCTGAATATGTAGACTTCACAGCATTGTGAGCTGAGATAGTAAATGACCTTAGTTTCCTAGACTAGAAACAGTCCTGAGGAACCCTGAATCCTACTCTATTTAGCCTTCATAGCTTCATTAGCCTTCATAGCTTCATAGAATGGGACACCAAATTGAAGGCCACCTCAGGTTCGAGAGAGAGAAAGGGAGAGAGAGAAAGAGAGAGAGAAAAAGAGAGAGAAAGCACCAGCCCTAACCCATAACTCCTAATAGCCTTCTGAGAGATTAATATTTGAATAGATGTTCAAATATTAATAGTTAAAGTAGGAAGAATACTACTAATCAGGTCCTTATAAAATATGTATTAAGATGTTATAGATATGTAGTGACTTTGCTTTATTATTTAACCTCTTCTTAAAAAATGTTAATATTTTGATTAATGATCCAATAGAGATCATACAACCCATTTTGTAAGCATGAAAAAAAACAGCCAAGGAGCTCTTGCTGTCCCTTTCTGAAGGGGAACAGAAATTCCTCAGCTAGGACTGATGGAGGAGTAGTGGCCCTGTGGCAGGCTGACCAGAGGTCAGTGAAAAAGAAAATTTATTTCTCTGGCCATCTATGATACTGTCACTCACTTGTAGCTGCACATCTGGGCCTTGCATTCCTTAGAAGCCCTACAATGAAATAATTTCTTTTCTATTTTGTACATATAGAGCTTATGTTTAGGAAATGATGGTTAGGTATTGTAATACCTATATAGTAATAACCACATTGAGTGTCCTTTAGTTCCACAAAGATTTAATGTAAAACTCTGTGTGCTGAGAACTATGAATAAGGTGTATTCCTTGTCCTTAAGAATTTTTTAGTGGCGACAGGAGCTCACCCTCAAAATGTTACCATTCTCATCTCCAATTCTCTATTATCTAGTTGTGCATCAGTTTTTTAAGAAATGTTACCTTTAGTACATATTCTCGTTTAGTTGTCAGACTTGCCAACTCAGAGCCTTCAGACATCTATAGGCTATATTATTATTAGTGGCTACTGATAGAATATTGTGTTCTTTATTTCTTCTAAGTAAAAAAATAGAGCACTTAAACTAATTTTGCAATTGGCAATTTAGAAGATTGGGAGAAATTACTGGGAAAGACAGAGACATCCTCCAAAATTTGCAATGATATTCTTCAGTTAAAAAATTTGTTGAGAAGTAAATGTAGCAACTGTACACAGAGTGTAAAATGTGTAAGAGTTTAAAGAACAACAGCAAAATAAATACCTATGTATCCATTACCTAGGTTAAGAAATAAACACACCTATATTCTGAAACCTAACTTTTTTTTAGCACTTTTTAGGTGACTCAGCCAACATTTTTCTTCATTCTTCCTATCTGTGTTTCTTTCTGGCTAAGTATAATACAACATAAATTTCAAATCTGTGAACAAAAGTCATCTTTTATAAAAATCTATAATTGTGTAACACTAGTATTATACTGTTTCATAACCATATTTTTATTTAATCAAATAGTCTGCATATAAATTATATTCTTGTCCATTCAAAATATTTG
Source organism: Lepilemur ruficaudatus (assembly GCA_963574885.1). Classification (NCBI taxonomy): domain Eukaryota; kingdom Metazoa; phylum Chordata; class Mammalia; order Primates; family Lepilemuridae; genus Lepilemur; species Lepilemur ruficaudatus. Next base: position 23,983 of record CAUYRT010053798.1, read on the forward strand.
AGATTTGAGGCAACTATGGAGTGCTCTGAGTGTCTAGTTTTAAAGGTTTTTAATACATTGATAATTATTTTTTTAAAAAAAATGTTTATATTTATTTGGAGGAAAATCTGAGAATGAGGACTTTGGTGAAGTGCTTTTGTATTTTTTCTAAATTTGACAGTAAATAGGCTACTCTCTAGAGGAAAGCTGCATACAAAGGTAAGTTTTAATTAATTGTAAAATGGAAATGTAGGCCTGTCTTAGTCTATTTTGTGCTGCTACAGCAAAATACCTGAGACTGTGTAATTTATAAAGAAGAGAAATTTGTTTCTCACAGTTCTGGAGGCTGGGAAGTCACTAGCATCTGGTAAGCTTCTTTCTTTTTCTAAGATGGTGCCTTGAACACTAAGCCCTCCATGGTGGGGCGGGCCGGGGTCGGGGAGCGCTGTGTTCTTACATGGAAGAAGACAGAAGGGCAAAAGTAACAAACTACCACCATCAAGCCCTTTTATAAGGACACCTCCCAAATGCCACACCTGCCAATACTATTGCATTGGGGATTAAGTTTCAGTATGAATTTTAGAGGGAACAAAAACATTAAAATAACAGGGCCTTATTTCTGTTTATTTTGTAAATTTGTTTTGGGAAGGGGAATGGGATTATATAATTTTCATGCTTAATAGATTAGCTCTAACATAATGTTTTGAAGAAATTATACCTTGAAAACATGTAAAATAAGAGTATTTTAAGGATATCTCCTCAATAGCTTGTCAATAGCTTGGCCACAAGCAACTACCAAAATAAAGCTGCTCTGAGCTTGTTTTCCTTTAGTTGCTCCTCAGCAGAGCTGGTGTGTCGCTTGATTTTTTTGTTGTACTTCTGTTTAGAACTTCAAAAATTAGAAAGAATGAAGGGAAATATAGTAGTATAATCCCATACACTGATTTAATATTATTGGATCAATTTGTGCCTATAGAACATCCTTAGACTACATGATAAAAGTTTACTGGCGGAAAAAAAGATACCCTTCTGTGAAGTTCAGACTGTATTTTAAATTTAATGCAACTCTCTAATAGAGCGCAAGAAAAAGACTTTGCTCTATTTTCAATTACGTATTTGAATTATTTTTGGTTTGTGTGTGTATATTTTGTTTCCCTGATGAAACTGAAAACTTTCTGATCATGAAGATGCTTTGGGTTTTTTTTTTTTTTTCTCTGAAATAGCTAGCAAAGGGAAGATCACTGGTAGGAATTCAATAAATATTCATTCAATTACTACAGAATTACTTCTTACCAAATGCATTACCATATGTGTGTGTGTCTATACACTTGAATCACATTCTATCAATTTCTTGGCCATAACAACCTATACATAAATAGAGTTTCCTTAATGACCCACATGCCAAGAAATGAATCAAGTTTTAAAAATTATTTCTTAGAATGCAGCTAAACTTGTGGCTATAATTTTCTTTAATCCAATAGAGGATACCATCCTGTTTTAACATATTTGTCTTAATTGCTAATCTAGTTATTAAGTATGTTTTTTGAAACTTCATGAAGCAAAGAAGGCTTCAGCACTTATTTAGAAAGCCATAGTTTGGTATATTTCCCTATTTTTTCCCACAGCCTTTGACCCCTGAACTTAGGGGTAGTGAAAGGGGAGGTGAAAAAGAAAGAATAGTGGATTGGGGATAAGAGGGTCATGAATATGAATGGAGCTTATAAACATAAACTTCATAATAAATACATCCTGTCATGAGCATATAGATTAAGTTGACTAATTTGTTTCAAGCCCTATTGCTTTGTCCATTCTCAATAACCTCTGAAATTTTTCGTTTAGGTTTCTTCCACTAAGAGAACGTGAAGCAACTTGATATTTGCATTTGAGTGATAAGACACCTCCAAAATCCTTGTGTTTTTTTTCATAATTACTTTGTACTTCTTAATTGGTAACAACATTTTATATTTGAAGTTTTTCTCCCCTTCAATTTCCCATAGACTTGAATTTTCTACTTTTATTACTTTATTTCTCCTTCAAGTTCATTCTTTAGGTTCATGTTCAAGTTCTGAGAGGCCCCCTTACTTTGTTAATAAGTCTTTTCATTTTCTTTGAGAGTATGTACAAAGATTTATACTCCTAGAGGTATACATTAGAGACATATGGTTATAAATATGCAGTATCAGCCAGGCGCGGTGGCTCACGCATGTAATCCTAGCACTTTGGGAGGCCAAGGCCGGAGGATCGCTCAAGGTCAGGAGTTCGAGACCAGCCTCAGCAAGAGCGAGACCCTATCTCCACTAAAAAAATAGAAAGAAATTAGCTGGACAACTAAAAATATATAGAAAAAATTAGCAAGGCATGGTGGCGCATGCCTGTACTCCCAGCTACTTGGGAGGCTGAGGCAGGAGGATTACTTGAGCCCAGGAGTTTGAGGTTGTTGTGAGCTAGGCTGACGCCATGGCACTCTAGCCTAGGCAATAGGGTGAGACTCTAACTAAATAAATAAACACAAAAACAAATAAATAAATAAATCACTCCAGCCCAGGCAACAGGATAAGACTCTGTCTAGATAAATAAATAAGCAAGCAAGCAGAACCTAAAAATAAACTGAAATATCTTAAACTTAATTAAAATATTTAACAATAGAGTTCTGTGTGCCTGAGAGCAAGAAAGCTCTCAACAAAGGGATTTGTCCTTGCCCAGGGCAGTTTTGGTTTCAGTTAAATAGACAAGTTTATTTGACCAGAATAGCTCATTTTCTAATGATAGTGTATATCTAATGACCATAATTTCGGCAATGCTTCTTTCCACAGACAGAACTTTTACTCCTCTCAGGGAAAGCAGAGAAATAGGTCTTTGAACCAGGCTGCAATTTTGGAAACTGGGGCTATCCAAGGGAAAGAGATAAGGTAAACATAGGGGATAATATTCAATGAATGAAAATAATATTTGTGAGAAAATTATTTATTTTAAATGAATCATTTGTTTAAAATTAAATAATTTCTTTAATTTTATCCTTTATTTTTTACAGTATCCTCTAATTCTTCCATGTGCACAGTGATTTTATGTAGTTCCAGTAAAGTACCTATTGCACTAATGTAGGTGGTGGGAACACCTACTGTATAAACTATTTTTTATTCTACCTTCATTGTATTATACATTTTCATGTTCTAATTAGATTCTTATGTTTATTTGGAAATTTATTTTTAAAAATCTTGCAATGTCCCTGGAGTTAACTGAAAATATCCTAGAATGTTGCAAAATCATGTTTGATAATTGTTCCTTCTAGCTCCCTAGGTCTTCAAGAGGGCTTAGATACCTTAAAATCAGTTAACACCATAGAATCAGTTAATACCTTATCATTTTCTAATTTGATAGCTAGAGCTGGTAATGAGATGTTGCACAAATGAGTACAGTCCATGAGTTTTGGAAAGAGGAATATGGAATTGGCAACAGATGAAGATATTTTATTTTGCAACTTAAGACATTTGACTGCTTTCCCTGGTTACTTATTAGTTCTGTTTATCACATTGACCCAGATCTTATTAATCACAATACATAAAGTGAGTCACCCAGTGCTTTCATTATTCTTTACTCAATAACCATACCTACAGGCAGCTGCTGAATGTTTTGGAAGGAGAGAGAGTATGTGCAGAGTAAATGCATGAGTTTGACATTAAGGGAAAGAATAAAGTTATGGTTGTTGAAACAGGTCCCATCACAGGACTTATGATGCAAGTTAGAGCACCCTTTTTCTTGGAAACATAACAAGCTTCTTATTCTTGGATATCATTCTCTAAGACAAGCACCTCACTACCTTTTTTGTTAAATCCATTAAAATATAATGTATTAGGTCACAATCTAATAAGAGATACATTTTATTTAGTCTCCTTGAAGAGATTTAAGAAACGTAGATCTCTTCAATATTGTATTGACAAGTCACCTTAGTTGGTAAAATTTTGAAATACTGTTCCCAAGTTCTTGAAGTATGTCTGTTTGGGGGATTGCGTCTCACTGTGTACTCTTTTTAGATACTTATACAATGCCAAATATTCTGCTGACATTTCCACACAAATGTCACTTGAAGGTGAAGCAATTTAAAGTGGAAAGAGGGAATGTTGTATTGTAACCTTCTTTATGATGGATTTTGTTTATTGGTTTCTTACATAGTTTTATAACTCACATAATTAGAGACATTTTTAAAGCTATAAAACAAGTTTGTGGCATTTCTTTTAGCTACCTGATAATTTTTCACTTGCCTATATTTTCCTTCATTAACCATTTATGAAGTACATTTTATGTATTGAGGACTGTACAAGGCACTGGTGAACACAGTGAACACACAGAATATGTACCTCAGAGTACTGCTGTCAGGAAGCATCCTTCCTACTGAGGAAGACAAATGAAAAATAAGATAATGTGATAAAGTGGAATAATGTTATTACAGTTTTCTGGACTGGAATAAATAAAGGGAGTGATTATCTCTACTTAGGAAATCACTTTTAGGTGGTAACTTAGGAATTCGGTTTTTAAAGATGATTGGGAATTTACCACATCAATGAGGGAGGAAAGAACAGTATGAGGGGAAGTAATAATATAACATGGCATGGTAAATATCTGGGACTCTGGTTATTTGGTGTACAATGTAGATTGTGTAGACTTATCATGAGAGAAGAGATTCAAGATTTAGGTAAGAATCATATCAAAGAGAGCATTTATTTAAAAACCTTTTTAAAAACCTATTTAAAAACCTTAAGTTTAAAACATGCTGATTGGATTACAGTGATAGCCACACTAACACAAGGAATAGTGTGAAACTAATTGGTAAACCATTGTATTAGTCTAGATGATATGTAATCAGGTTTGAACTCTATTAGTAATAGAAGGACTAGAGGATGGAAAAGATAAGAAAGAGGAAACCATTTTAGAGGTATGCTACATGTGTGAAGTGAGAGAGAAGAGGAGATTGGGTTGTCCTAGAGGTTTTCTGGCATGAACCACTGAGTTGATGATATAATGAATAGTTAAGAGAGGGAATAAAGAAAGAACAGCAAGTTTTAGGTGAAATATAAGTTCAGGTTTAGACGATGATTTTGAGAAACCTGTGATATACCTAGAGCTGAGAGGGGCAAGGGAAGTGCATTTCTGGTAGGCAATACTATGAGTTAGGAGTACAAGCATAAGGTCTGAATTGGAGATAGAAATGTAAGATTTGTTGTCTTATGGGTTTTAGAAAAGTTGTGAGCAGAAGAATAAAAGATCTCTAACAAATGAACAATAATTAAAAGGCAAATAAATAGGAAAAATGGTCAAAAAACTTGCAAGGCACCTCACAAAATATTATATGTAAATGACAAATAGCATAAGAAAATGGCTTGCCTTCATTAGACATCATAGAAATACAAAATGAAACCATAATGAGATACCATTCACTAGAATACCTAAAATGGAGGGGGGGGAGATGGTAAGTGATAGCAAGGTTGTAGAGCAACTGGAACATTATGGGAATATACATTGGTACGACCATTTTGAAAAACTCTTTGGCAGTGTCTTCTGAAGTTGAACAAATGAACAAACACCTATATTATAATTGGTGGTATACTGATAAACTGTGTTTGTGTGTGAGAGAGGGAGAGAGAGAGAAGTAGTGTTTGCTGATATTCCCACCATGGTCAATTTCAAGCTACCAGTGGTTTAAAAAAGCAACTCACAAAATTCTTCCATGTTAAATGATCAGTATAAGCTGGACTTTAGCACACCAACCTATCAGTTTCATTCCCAGATATATATCTATCAGAAATTCATACATATTGACTAAAAGACATATGCTAAAGTGTTTACAGCAACTCTATTTGTGATGTCAAGAACAACCGAAATGTCTATCAACATTAGAATATATAAATTGTGGGATATTTATATAATAGAATACAGCAATGAGAATAATGGACTATTTAGACTTACATAATAAGAGTAATGGTGTTAAAAATATACAGTTGAAACCAGACACAAAAGAATATAGGTATTCAATTTATGTAGTGTTCAAGAGCAAGTATGCTAGTCTTGGCTATTAGAAGTCAAGGTAGTTGTTACCCTTATTTGAGGGGTCATGACCAAAAGGTGGCACAAAGGACTTTCTGAGATACAGGTTACATCCTGTTTCTTGATTTGGGTACCATTTACTAGAATGTACCTTGTGAAAATTTATTGAGCTGTAACTTATGTTTTGTGTACTTTTCTGAATATATGTTTTATATCACCAAAAATGTTTACATGGAGGGGGAAAAATGCCTATGGGCAGAGATGGGATTACCCAAGAAGTATATATAAAGTAAGAGAAGAGTGACAGAAACCTGGGGGACACAAAAACCACCTGCACATTCCTATTTCCTTCCTCATTTTCCTTGGGGTCCCTTTCAGCTTTTTGTATGAAAGCATTGCAGAAGGTAAGGATAATGCTAAGAATAAAATTTCTGTTAGTGGGATTGCTCTTACAGCATTTCTGCATAGAGACTGTTTCCAAGGGGACACTTGGACTGAATTTATTCTTAGATTTTGAAAAAGTTAAGGGTTGGAGAATGAAGAAATACCGTGATGAGAGAAACCACCTGGAGGCAGGAGATGTGCTAAATATAGAACAGCACCATTTTTTGTAAATCTTCCTAGTGTACTGGATCCCAGTAAATGTACTGTAATTATGTCAACATTTCTCCATGATATAGTGAAATGGTATACTTTGTGAATTATTTGGTTTGAGAAGAAGGGTAAAATGAAAGGAATTCCATACTGACCATCTCCTGAAAGAGTGCTTTTGGAAGTGAGCAGATATTCCCAGTTAAACAGGAAGGTCCATTAGTGCAGCCTGTTAACAGGTATTATTAGAAAAGTGAATGTCTGTTCATCTGGACAATTGCACACTTATCTCTGTTTTCCAGAATGGCAAGAAGTCTTTTGAAGACACCATCTCTGTCTGTAAGGACAAAATTGCTAAATCAAGTGGGATTGTCACTGTATAATACATCCCATGGCTTCCATGAGGAAGAAGTAAAAAAAAAACTTGAGCAGTTTCCTGGTGGATCCATTGACCTTCAGAAGAAAGACAACGGCATTGGCATTCTTACTCTGAACAACCCAAGTAAAAAGAATGCCTTCTCAGGTATTAGAGATATTTTCTTTTTTTCCTAGATAAAGAGTCATTCTGAATCTAACCTGCCATCACATGTAATCATTTCTCTTGTCACAGAATTCTTTAAAGTCATGGTACTCCTTGTAGAACACAAAACTAAAGATAACAAAATCTCCAAAACATGAACCAGGAACATTTTTACTATTTATGAATGTTTTAATGTTTTCAGAAAATTCATTAATACAAATGTTGATAAAAGGAACTTAATATTGATTACATTTTTCTATTGAAATTCATTAACCATTTAATAACTTCACTTGTTTTCAGCTAGAGCCACTGAGAAACAAGGGGAAGGAGTTTTAAAAGATTTTGCTGAAACTAAAGAGAAAAGCCTGTAAATGAAAAGAATTATTTAATTTTTTTTCTGTGAGTTAAAGTGAGGCTGTTGTTAGTTTTTAACCTTGTAATTTCATGGTTACAGTGGAAACACTGCACTTGCCTGTCTGTTGACTCTTTCTTAACTCTTAGAATACTGGTGAATGTGTTCTATTTGCTAATTAACACTTATAGCATGTATGAATTTTATGTTTAAGAGACCTGAAGATCCAGGACATATGATAATTAAAAATTTTTGTGGAAGCTCAAATTTGAATTATGCTACCATGATGTTAAACAAGAGCTAATGGCTAGCCTTGCTGAACGAACACTCACCACTCATTTGGTAATCTCCATTTGTTAATTATACACTTCATGGAGGATAAGTATATTCTTTAGTAGCATTTGAAATATTGGGCTCAAAAATATCTCAATAAATTCTCATGTGTCTACTTTATATGTGATCACCCCTAGAGACATAAATCAATATACTGTAAACTTTGTAAATTACCAATTGTGGGTCTTTAAACCCAAGATAACTTTTTTCTGCACTTATCAGAATTCAGAGATGTAATGTGCTGACCAATAGAAATATAACACAAGACACAAATGTGAGCAACATATGTGATTTTAAATATTCTAGTAGCGATAGTTAAAAAGGTAAAAAGAAATCTGTAAAATTAATTTTAATAATTTTATTTACCTCAGTGTATTTAAAATATTATTTCAACTTATAACAGATGGAAAAAATATGAATATTTTCCTTTTTATTTTCATACTAAATATTTGAAATCTGGTATGTATTTTATACTTTCTGCACATCTCAACTTGGACTAACCACATTTTAGGTGCCCAATAGCTACATGTGGCTAGTGGCTTCTTTATCAGACTGTGCAGCTCCACACCTTCAATTGGTTTAGGGAATAACAGCCAATTTTAATATTATCCCAGGAAAAATAAAAATAGAAAGGTAAGGCTGCTCTAGAAGGTTAAATTAGGTTAATGGTTTTAATTTGCTTCTCATTCGTTACAAATAATAATTTTTTATTCAAGTGGAAACATATTAATTTGATATAAAACATATAAAACTAATAAAAGTAGAGCTGCTTTGATTTGGGTAATGGTGTTTGTTTAAATTGGGTCGAGAGAGGATGAGTGAGCCCTCAAGGCTCTTGTTTAAAAATCATCTAGCTGGATACTCTTTAAGGTCTCTTCCAACTCTTAAGGTTTATTTCACAAAGTAAAAATGTGAGTTTAAGATTAATCACTGGTATAAATTTTTTTGTACTTAAGGATAGCATTATTATTTAGAAGCTTAAATATTATGAATAATGATTAAGGGTCCATAATTACATATACAGATTTATTCTTACCCTAAATATGTGAGGTTTTTTGGTTACCCTTACTAGACTGTAAATCATTTGAGAGCAAGAACTGTATTTCTGACGCATCTAGGACATCCTTAGGAAGGGTTACAGTTTTAAATACAGTCATGCATTGCTTAATGATGGGGATATGTTCTGAGAAATGTGTCATTAGGTGATTTCTTCATCGTGTAAATGAACATCATAGAATCACTTACACAAAACTAGATGGTATAGCTTACTACATACCTAGGCTATAAGGTATGACCTATTGCTCATAGGCTACAAACCTTTACAGCATGTTACTGTGTGAATACCATAGGCAGTTGTAACACAATGTGTGTAATGTATTGTGTTGCACTACAACAGGACAATGGCTTTGACATCACTAGGCACATTATAAAGCTCCATTATAATGTTATAGGATCACCATTGTGTATGCAGTCCATTGTTAGTTAGCAGTTAGAAAGGATAGTTGCTTAGTCATTTGTGAGTTAATAACACTGATTTAACATTTATTGTAGGACCACTTCACTACTGTTTACTTCAGAAAATGGCAAAGAAAATAATAATTCTTGACATTGTGGGATTTATATTCCAAAGAAGTATACATAGTTTAATGGGGCCTATATAGTAAGTTTTGGGACCTTGTGGTACAGATTCCTTGTCAGTTTTAACCCTCTGTTATGACCTTTATATAGATTCTAAAGCATTTCCTAGGCAGAAAAAATAAAATTAATCATGTTGAGAACAGTGAACTTTTTTGAAGTTTGAAGATCACCAAAGATAAGCATATCTAAAAGTTACTGATTAGATCTTAAAATGATAGTCCTTGCTGTTTCTCTTTTAAATTTCTTCATTATAAAGAAGCTCCAATAGAATGTTAGAGCAATACCAAAGTAACAATCTAATCAATAAATTATAGAATCAATGGTTGGTGGCATGTGAAACACTTCCATAGTATGCTTTGGGCCCCTCAGAGTATGGGTTTTCAACCGTGGACCAAGATGATAATTACTACCCCTTTCCTAAACTAACATCCTATTGTACTAACTGTGATGTAAGTAGGACAGGAATTTCACTTTGTTCTATATACCATATGTCCAGTAGATGATAAGATCTCATAGTCCTGCGTTATACCCATACAGCTTACTGACTGAGACACTTAGCATATATTGCTGAGAAGTCTGCGTTTTATCTTTACCCTAAGAAATAATTTTTTTCTTATTACCATATCCCATATTGTACATTATAATTTTCTTATTCTTGGGAAATGTATAATATTAATATATTCTTATTTTTATACCTCATCATATATTTGTATGATTTCTTAGATAGATATACTAATAAATTTAAACTTTTAAAGCAAGGACTGTCATATATACCTCTTTTGTTTACTCTATAGGATCAGCACAATAGGCATTGGATAGATATTCGGCAAATATTAGTAATGCATGTAAGAGTACTGCTTGACTCCTTATGATTTATAAATTATTTTTATGTTTACAGTATATGAACTGTGTTTATTCCTTCCCCTCCCCTCTCTGGCAGGTGTTATGATGCTGCAACTTCTGGAAAAAGTGATTGAATTAGAAAATTGGACAGAGGGGAAAGGCCTCATTGTCCGAGGGGCAAAAAATACTTTCTGTTCAGGATCTGATCTGAATGTAGTGAAAGCACTAGGAACTTCAGAGGCAAGTGAATTATGCATTTAGATTCTATGTGTTTATCATACATCTGTGGCTGAGATATTTATATTTTACTTATATGGTTATTATGATGACTTTAATAACTTTCAAAAGATCAGAAGGTTTTTTGATTTGTTTTTGGTGGAGTTATATGGAAATTATATAAAGGAAACAATATGTAGGGAGAATTATATAGTAGGTATTATATATAGGGGAAACAAATGATTCTTAAGGTTTTACCAATGTGGTATCTGCAAAGGGCACTTTAGTAAAATCTTTTACATTGTTATTGTTTGTGGTTTAGCAGAGCACTCTAAGTTGTTTGGAGTTTTTTGGAGGGTAGGATTCTCTCTCTTTTTCTCTTTCTCTCTATATTGCTCCTGCTGCTTCCCCATTTTGTCTCTTTTTGTCTCTTTTTTCCCCAGTACTACTGATTCTTTGTTTAAAAACAATTTTTAAAAATTGTAGAATCATTTTAGATTTACAGAAAAGTTGTAAACATAGCAGAGTTCCCATATACCTGACATCCAGTTTATTCTGTTTTTAATATATTACTATGGTACATAGATTTAGTACAACTAATGAACCAACATTGGTACCTTACTGTTAATGAAATTCCACTGTATGATCTCACTTATATGTGGAATCTAAAATGGTGAAACTCAAAAGAAGCAGAGAGTAGAACGGTAATTGCCAGGTGCTGGGAGCGGGGATAGGGGAATGGAGAGGTGATGCTTAAGGGGTTACAAGGTTTCAGTTACATAGAATAAATAAATTTTGGAGTTCTGTATAGCATAGTGCCTATAGCTAACAGTAGTGTAGTGTATACTTAAAATTTTTTAAGAAGGTAGATCTTAGGTTAAGTGGTCTTATTACACATTCATACAAAATAATAATAAAAGGAGTAGGAGGAAGCTTATGAAGGTAATGGATATGTCTATGGCCTTGATGGTGATGATGGTTGTAATTTCTCTTCAATGCCTACAGTAAATCTTTTTTTTTTTTCTTCCGAAAATTTTATTGGGGGAAAACTACAAAACATTTACAGTACAATGTTTACAGTCACAATTTGTAGTGAGCTGATTTCCCAAAATATATTACCACTCAAGTTGATACAGTAAATCTTTTGATTGACAGCTGAGAACTAGGGTGGTGTGGCCTTAATGATATGAATATCACTGCAGGTGTCCATTACTTGTTGCTATATATACCTGCCCATCTCATCAAGGAAAATCTGGAATTGGGACTCTGCTTTACAACGAGTATACTTAGAACCCAGATTGGAATTGAAATATTTTATATAAAGCATTTTCTAGGGTAGATGAATTCTTTATTGTACTTTTATGAAATCTTGATAGTCATAGTGTAGGAAATACATAGTATAAAAATAAGCAGTTTGAGTAAAATTCTCTTTATGGATAATATTAAGAAATAGTAATATGTTAAGGTATGGAGTATGTTTATCACATGATAATTTTATAAGTAATAAAAACTAGAAATAGTATATGTAAAATTCTTGGTAATTCACTCCCTTTGTTCAAGTCTCACTGGCCTTGCCACTGTTCCTCAGTCATGCCAGGTCCCTACCTGGAAGGCTTTTGCTTACCTCTCCACACAGATCACTCCCTCACTTCCAACATGTTACCTTCTCAGTGAAGCCTGCCCTGATCACCCTATCTCAAATTATAACCTCAACCCCTCCTGGTCCTTCTATCTCCTTCCCTGTTTTAGTTTTTTCCATAATAATTGATTCTATCTAACATATTATCTATGTTATATGCTGTGGGGGAGAAGGAAAACTTCTTTACCCCTGAAGGTTCGCTGAAAGATCAACTCACAATAAAGCAGATTAATATGAGAAATTAGATTATAAATTTATTTACCATACACACAGGGAGAATTACAGAGTGATTACCTAATATCCCAGTGGGGTCCAGAAGTTTATATACCCTTATTTTAGGGTGGGGGAGGACTATAGGTAATTCTGTTGAGTGGCAATAAATGGTTACTAGGGAGGATGAATAAATACTTGGGAGAATGAATGGATGAGGGGAAACAGATCGACTTATAAATGATTCTCTTTGCAAATTAAATTAACCTGAGACAAATATTATATTGAAAAGGTCTGGTTGCATTCTTGATCTTCTTTCCTATAATATATTGAGATAACAGAGAAAGGAAGGGAAGTTGATTATTCTTTTAATGGGTCCTGTCTGGTTTATGCAGGTAGAGGGAAAGTCTCTTCTAAGGCCTGTTAATCTCTAAGGGCCTTTAATTCAAAATACTCTTTATACCAAGGAGTCATATTCAGGGGTGAAATACCCTGAGCTCCTTCATTTGGAAGCACAGCTATTGAATTATAATAATTTAGTCTTCAGGAACATAGGTCTGACCCAGTACAGCAGCAGTGAGAATATAAAAAGAATGGTTGTATTAATATATTGGAAATATTTCAAAGGAAGAGCTGAGGGGGGAATTACTTGGCAGCTCATTGAGGGTGGGAAAATTGTGAAATGAAAGAGTAATAATTAGTACCAAAATTATGAGCTTTGTTGACCCTAGCTCAAACGTCTTACACTAACTTTTTCCACTAACACAGACCTCTTATATTTATGTAATCTTTTTACAGAGAGTGTCTAGGAACATTTTCATCTTTCCAACCACCCTTTAAGTCAAAAGGAACAGATATTATTTTTATTTCTCATCCCTTACGGATGAGGAGATTGAAATTCACAGTTATAACTTGCTCAAGTTCATGTTGTTATTAAGCGATAGCACTAAGGTTCAAACTGACTCTTCTACTCCTAGTTGGTTTTGCCAGACTGAGTTTGAGGTGTTGGCAAGATGTGAAAATGTCTAGTGGGTTTTAGCACTTCACAAGAATTCAGTAATTGAAGCAATGGGAGTATATGAGACTTCCAAAAAACAAATGTAAATAAAGAAGATAAAGAAACTCATGGGTTGGATGTTTGGGAATACATGCATTTAGGGGATTAGCTGAATAAAAAGAGCCAAGGAAGAAAACTGGATATTAACAATCAAAGAAATGGGAAGAGAATCAGGAGTGTATAGCGTTGCTCGAAACTAAGAGAGTATCAGAATGAAGAAACTAGCCAAAGGAAGGGTAGCACATGTTATGGAGTGAGAGAAGAAAAACAGAAATAAGGAAAAGTCATTCAATGTGACAAATATGCGATTATTAGAAACCTTTGAGGGGAGTCTTTTGGGAGAAAGCTGAAGGCCAGATTACACAGGTTGAAGAAAGTGTATGAGATAGAAAAGAAGAGGTAATGAGTTTGGACTACAATTAAGAAATTTTTTTAAGAAAATTATAATTTGTGGAGATATCAAGATAAAAGTCTTAGAAGTACAAAAAGAATCAAAGCTTAACATCACTTTTCCCTTCTTCCCCTCCTTTATGCTTATCTTCTCAGGGATAATAGGCAGGTATATCTTATGCCTCTCCCCTCACATCACCCTGCGTACAACTCCATACTGTTCTGGGGCATGTGACCTGACTCTCGTGCCTACATCTTTGATAATACCTTGTTCAAATCTGAGCTCAAGGAGCCCTAGAATATCAGCAGAGTCAAACACAGCACCATTTGCATTACAGACAGCATCAAAGAGTTTGAGAAATGGAAACCTCATTTTTAAAAAAGTTAGACATATTTTTGGTTTTATTACTTTCTAAAATCTGAATTTTAAAAAAATTGTCGTATATATTTACATTATACCTTAGTGTTTGTGCTTATTTTTATTTAAAGGATGGACAGGCCTTATGTATGTTCATGCAGAATACCTTAACAAGATTTATGAGGTAATGTATCTTTTTTTAAAAAATATAATTTCTAAAACATTCAAAATATCTTATTCCATTATTTACACCAGTTAAAAATATAGCTGATTTTCAGATTATATTTATTCTAATGATGAACGATTTCTTTGTGCCATAGAGGACAGACATTTAATTATAGGTTAGTGGAATACATAGAAGTATTTTAAAAATAAAAGAAATGAGGAATAAAAAGAATTTAAGATATAGCCCTTTCCCTAAAGAGCATATATAACTAGCTATATTAAGGAATAGACATGGGGAAAGTTAAATACTGCTATTAAAGCAAAATAAAGACACTGATCAAGAGATGACACTTAAAGATTACCTAACATTCAAAATTAATAGACTGTATAGTAAAGTGGTTTGTATCCAGAGGACAGAGAAAAAGAACTATGGATTGGAGAAGGTGTTTACAGCTTTCTGAGGAAGATGGATTCACTTTGTACCTAGAGAAAGAAAGAAAAGGGGAAAAATTCTTCTTGGTTTGTCTTTCTATGTTTGAGGTTACAAACTGTGACATGTTTTAGCTCATTAGTTTTCTGTTTTCATATTCTAAATATAGACAATTTTAAAATATGATAACTAATATTCATATTTATTTAAGCATAGTTATTGGTCATCACTGAACTTTGGGTACTTCTATCTGAGAGTCTAGAAAGAGTAACATTTAATGGAATCATACCATTACTATTCTAAAATACTATTTTTATTGTCTTAGTTCTTGTTAACCTCCCTTTGCCTATTACATTTGACTTTTTCTTGGATAAATCTGAGAAGTTACTCTTTTTGAAATAATCCTTTCTACTTGGGAGCAATGCATGTTAAGAAATTTTCAATTACTTTAGACTTGCAGGTTTGCATTTTGGTTAGAACCTACAAAAAATGTCATACCTTAAATCATTTTAGATTTTACCTTGTAGTATTCAGACACTCCTGCAAAGTGGTTCTTTGCAAACATGAATGGTAAGAGATTTATTTTTACCATCAAATCATGCCTTTATATCAGATTAGTCTGTGGGTTACTTCAGACAGTAATGAGAAGATTTTTGATAGAAACCTTCATAGTACACTTTTGTGTACTATCTTCTGTACCACATTTCCTTCCTTTGGATACAGCCTTAATTTTCCCACCTTTAACCTGATTATCGATAAAAATGGACTAAAACAACATCACATTGAATTATTCCTGATTGCCAGCTGCTGAGAAGTTCCAGGAGTTGTATATTATACAAAAGCATCCACCTATTTGGAAGAAAGTCACAATATGTCTATATTTTAAAAGTATATAGTGATTTAGGGAGGTCTTTTGATAAACTTACATGGCATTTAGTATGAATTATTATATCTTTAGTATCATACTGTTCTTCCTCTCATGGTACACAGGTTGAAGGTTCTGCTATCCCTTGATGTATGTTTGTTATTATAAAGACAATGTTTGTTACTATAAAGACAATGCAATACTTTTGTTTCATTGCATTTTAAGGTTTTTTTAAAATAACATTTGTAAATTAATATTGACATTAAAGATATTAACATCAATTTTTCCTTCAATATACAGACTTCCTTTAATAAGTGTTGCACTGGTTCAAGGTTGGGCCTTGGGTGGAGGAGCAGAACTTACTACAGCATGTGATTTCAGGTAGGATGAAAATATTTTATATATTCTTAAACAGGATACTCAATTAGTGAATATTTTCCTTTTGTCATTAAAGTAGATAATTTTAATTTTATATAACTCTACTATTACTTTATTACTATACATTTCAAAAAATTAATAAAACACAATAATTCTGAATAAATCACATCCATTACTAGCAAAACTCCTGGTGAGGAAAGCTAAGGAAATATATGAAACTTTAAAATCCAAAGGAATTATACAAACAAAAGTAAACAACTGGAAAAAAAAAAAACGGAAAATAGAATGAGAAAGACTGCTATAGCTGTCCTCTCCCAAATTAAAAGAGGTTTTCTGAGACCCATTTCTTATCTTCATTCATACTGTGATTTACAGTACTTTGTGAGGTTTTGGGTAGACTAGGGAATCAAGTTAGAGAAAGTTATTTGGGACCAGCATCTCTTCAGTCCCTGGAATTGTTTTTAGTACTTGATAGCTATACTATAGAGGAATGACGTTTTGTAGAACCTAATGCTTTCCACATGCTTTAAACTGCTTTCTCAGTACCACTCCCAAGACATACAAGCACAGCTATAAAGAGATCAATACCATTGCTCTGTATCCTGTACAGGGTCACACATTTGAGCCTCTTTATAATGCAAAAGGTAATATATATGGCATAATTGGAGATAAAATGGCAAACAGTAAAGAGCATGAGGAGTGGAGTCAGAAAGGCTTAGGTTCAATCCCAGCTTGACACTTTTATATCTATTTAACTTTGTGCAAGTAACTGTTTCACCTCTCTGTTTATTTATAAAATGGAAGTATCTCTGTTAAATATGTTTAGGTATATTTAAAAGAACTAGTGAATATATAGATTTTAGCATAAATTTAACCTAAAGAATACATCAATGTACACATAATATTATTGTTTAGAGTCTTAAGATTACTTTATACTGCTCTCTTTTACAGAAATGCCGATCGGGTAACTTCCTGGCATACTTTTAAACACATTTTCTTTTCATTTGGGATGTTTTCAACCTTAGGACTAACCCTGGCCCTGTCCACTCTGTTTTGTTCATTATACACTTGATCCTGGCTAAGAAAAATGTGGAAGCATATATTAAGAGGAGACTTCCAGCAAACTTTTGACTCTCACTTTCAGATACTAAAGAGAGAGCCATTCTGTTCTAGCATGTAGTGCTCTGGATATTTCAAAGCATCTGTTGTACAACATTTTAACAATTTCTAAAATTAAATTTATTGAAGTACAAATCACATACAATAAAATGCACCCAATTTAATTGTGTGGTGTAAATGAATTTTGGTGAATATATACACCTATGTAGCCACCTCTACAATCAAGATTTAGAACATTTATCACTCCCATATGTTTGTGTGTACCTCTTCCCAGTCAGTTCCCACCCCTAGTCCAAGGCAAACACATCACTTTCTCACTTTAAAGTAGATTTTTTTTTTAATTTTATATAAATAGACTCACACAGTATGTACTTTTTAATGTCTAGCTTCTTTCATTCAGTGTAATTATGTTGAGATTCATGTATGTTGTATTATGTATCAGTACTCATTCTTTTTTAACAGTGGGAAGTATTTCATTGTGTGGACACACGCCCCACCCCCCTTTTTTTTGAAATCCATCTGTGTTTTTGCATGGATCAGTGGTTTGTTTCTTTTATGGCTTAGTGGTTTTTCTTTCTATGCCTGTATAGCACAGTAGGTATCATGCATTGATGGACACATGAGTTGTTTCTAGTTTGGAGCTATTATAAATAAAGCTGTTGTCAATATTCACGTAGAAGTGTTTATGTGGGCATACAATTTCATTTCTTTTGGGTGAAAACCTAAGAGTGCAATTGTTGAGTCATGTGGTAGGGGTATTTGACTTAAGAACCTAGCAAATTAGTTTCTTAAGCTTTTCCTAGGTGGGTTGTACAGTTTTACATTCCTGTCAGTAATAGATGAAAGCTCCAGCTGTACCATATATGTGCCAATGCATAGTACTGTCAAGCTTTTTAGATTAGCCATTTCACGGATGGGAGCCATTATGGGAATTCATTGTGATTTTTAAGTTGAATTTCCACGATGACTGATGCTGTTGAGCATCTTGCTGTGTGTTTATTGGCCATTTGCTATATCTTCTTTTTTGCTGTTTCAAATATTTTGCCCCTTTTTAAAAATTAATTTGTCTTCTTATTGAATTGTAGGAGTTCTTTACATATTCTGGATAAAATTCCTTTATATAAGTCAAATATAGTATATTTTTGGTCAAATATAAGTATGGTGAATATTCCTAGCCTATGGCTTGCTTTTTTGTTTTATTATTAGTGTCTTTGAAGAGCAGAAATTTGTAATTTTTAAAATGTCTTCAACTTCTCATTTTGAAATAATTATATATTTTTGAAAGACTTATAAAAATTCTACATATAATTCCAATATACCTTTCACTCAGCTTCCCCAGATATTAATATCATATATAGCCACAGTACAATTACAAAACCAGGAAATTAACATTGATATAATACTTTTAACTAATCTGCAGGCCTCTTTCGAATTTTTTAAATTATCATACTAATGATCTTTTCCTGATCCAGTATCTAATCAAGAATCTGTTTTGTGTGATATAAATATAACCATCCCAGCTTTATTGTGGTTAATATTTCTATGGTATTTCTTTTTCTGTCCTTTCATTTTGACCTGTTTCTATTGTTTGAAGTATATTCTAGTAGACAACATATATTAAGGTCTTGCTTTTCTATCCAGACTGACAGTCTCTGCCTCTCTGCCTTTTAATTGGAATATTTGCTTCATGTATATATTCAGTGTTGTTACTGACATGATTGGGTTTAAATCTACCATCTTGGTATAGGCATACCTCAGTGATATTGCAGGTTTGCACTTTATTCAATACAATAAAGTGAATGTCACAATAAAGCAAGTCACACACATTTTTTGGTTTCCCAGTGCATATAAAAGTTATGTTTACACTATATTGTAGTCTATTAGTTGTACAGTAGGATAATGTCTAAAAAAATGATGTACATGCCTTAATTAAAAAAGTTTGTTGCTGAAAAATGCTAATAATCATCTGAGCCTTCATTGAGTTGTAATCTTTTAGTTTGTGGAGGGTTGTCCCTCAATGTTGATGGCTGCTGACTGATCAGGACAGGATGGTGGTTGCTGAAGGTTGAAGTGACTGTGGCAATTTCTTAAAATGAGACAACAGTGAAGTTTGCCACATTGATTGACTTCCTTTCATGAATGATTTCTAGCATGTGTTGCTATTTGATAGCATTTTACTCACAGTAGAACTTCTTTCCAAATGGGAGTCAATCCTCTCAAGCCCTGCCACTATTTTATCAACTAAGTTTGTAAAATATTTTAAATCCTTTATTATCATTTCAATAATGTTCATAACATCTTCACCAGGAGTGTATTCCTTCTCAAAAACCACTTTCTTTGCTCATCTATAAAAAGCAACTCATCTGTTCAGCTTTTATCATGAGATTGCAGCAATTAGGCCAAATCTTCAGGTTCCACTGTAGATTCTAGTTCTCTTGTTATTTCCAGTACATCTGCAGTTACTTCCTCCACTGCAGTCTTGAACCCCTCAACGTCATCCATGAGGGCTGGAGTCAGCTTCTTCCAAACTCTTGTTAATGTTGGTATTTTGACCTCTTCCAGTGAATGACGAATGTTTTTAATGGCATCTAGAATGGTAAATCCTTTCCAGAAGGTTTTCAGTTTACTTTGCCAAGATCCACCAGAGGAATCATTATCTATAAGCAGCTATGGCCTTATAAAATGCATTTCTTAAATAATAGCACTTTAAAGTTAGAATTACTCCTTAATTAATGGGCTACAGAATGGATGTTGTGTTAACAGTCATGAAAGCAACATGAATCTCCTTGTCATCTGAGCTCTTCATTGACGAGGCTTATTGTCAACGAGCAACAGTTTTTTGAGAGAATTTTTTCTTTTTATCTGAGTGGTAGGTCTCAAAAGTAGTCTTAAAATATTCAGTAAACACTGCTATAAACAGATGTGCTGTCACTCAAGCTTTGTTGTTTCATTTATAGAGCACAGGCAGAATAGATTTAGCATAATTCATTTTTTTTTTTTTTTTTTTGAGACTGAGTCTCATTCTGTTACCTGGGCTAGAGTGCCATGGCGTCAGCCTAGCTCACAGCAATCTCAAACTCCTGGGCTCAAGCGATCTTCCTGTCTCAGCCTCCTGAGTAGCTGAGACTACAGGCATGCGCCACCATGCCCAGCTAATTTTTCTATATATTTTTAATTGTCCAGCTAATTTCTTTCTATTTTTAGTAGACACAGGGTCTTGCTCACGCTGGTCTCGATCTCCTGAGTTCAAACAATCCACCCGCCTTGGCCTCCCAGAGTGCTAGGATTACAGACATGAGCCACTGTGCCCGGCCAGATTTAGCATAATTCTTAAGGGCCCTAGTATTTTCAGAATGGTAGATGAGCATTGGCTTTAACTTAAAGTCACCAGCTGCATTAGCCCCTAACAAGAGAGTTAACCTATCCTTAAAAGCTTCGAAGCCAGACATTGGATTCTCTTCTCTAGCTAGATAAGTTCTAGATGGCCTCTCCTTCCAATAAAAGGCTGTTTCGTCTATACTGAAAATCTGTTGTTTAGTGTAGCCACCTTCGTCAATTATTCTAGCCAGATCTTCTAGTTAACTTGCCGCAGCTTCTCCGTTACCATTTGCTGTTTCACTTTGCACCTTTGTGTTATGGAGAGGGCTTCTTTTATTAAACCTCATGAACTAACCTCTACTAGCTTCAAACTTTTCTTTTGCTATTTCTTCACCTCTCTTAGCTTCAAAGAATTGAAGAGAATTAGGGCCATGCTCTGGATTAGGCTTTGGCTTAAGATAATGTTGTGGCTGGTCTGATCTTCTATCCAGACAACTAAAACTTTTTCCATATTAGTAATAAGGCTGTTTTGCTTTCTTATCATTTGAATGTTCACTGGAGTGACACTTTTTTTTTTTCCCAGAGTCTCACTCTGTCACCCAGGCTGGAGTGCAGTGGCCTTATCATAGCTCACTGAAACCTCAAACTCCTGGGCTCAAGCAATCCTCCTGCCTCAACCTCCCTAGTAGCTGAGACTACAGGTGTGCCACCATGCCCAGCTAATTCTTTTTCTATTTTTTGTAGAGATGGGGTCTCACTCCTGCTCAGGCTGGTCTCAAGCTCCTGGCTCCAAGCAGTCCTGCCTTGGCCTCCCAGAGTACAAGGATTACAGGCATGAACCACCATGCCCGGCCTAGAGTAGCACTTTTAATTTTCATTAAGAACTTTTCCTTTGCATTCATAATTTGACTATTTGGCATAAGAGGCCTACCTTTGGGTCTAGCTCAGCTTTCAACACACCTTCCTCACTACACTTAATCACTTCTAGCTTTTGATTTAAAGTGAGAGACATGTGACTCTTCCTTTCACTTGAACACTTGAAGGTCGTTGTGGGGTTATTAATTGGCCTAATTTCAATATGGCTGTGTCTCAGGGAATAAGGAGGCCTGAGGAGAGAGAGAGAGACAGGGGAACAGCTGGTCAGTGGAGCTGCCAGAACACACTCAATATTGATTAAGTTTGCTGTCTTACATGGGAGTAGGGGGAGTTCATGGTGTCTCCAAACAATTAAAATAGTAAGGTTAAAGATAACTGATCACAGATCACCATACCAGATATAATAATAATAAAAAAAATTTGAAACATTGCAAGAATTACCAAAATGTGACACAGAGACACAAAGTGAGCACCTGCTGTTAGAAAATGGCACTGACAGATTTGTTCAATGCTGGGTTGCCACAAACCTGCATTTTGTAAAAAACTCACATCTGTGAATCATAGTAAGGCGAAGCGCTATAAAACAATATATGCCTGTATTTGTCTTCTACTTGTCCCATCTGTTGTTTGTTCCTTCTTACTCTTTTTTCCTGCTTCATTCTAGATTATTTTGTGATCCCATTTTACCTCTAATATTGACCATACCTCTTCCAGATATATATATATATATGTACGTATATGTGTGTATGTGTATCAGATACATAGTTTTTTTTACTAGTTGGCTTAGGGTTACCCCTAGGCATTTTAAAGGTGTCACAGTTTACCTTCAAATAATAATATATTACTTCACATAATATATAAGGACATTACAACAGTTTTTTTATTTCCCTTCTCCTGTCCTTTGTGTATTGTTGACATACGTTTTGCTTAATATAAATTCATAATTATTACATTTTTTCCTTAAACAACTGTCTACTAAAGAAATAAACATAAGGAGAATAGAATCCTATTTTCTTTGTATTTTTTATCAGAAAGGACATTTGGGTCTCAGAGTATCTGAGTGTTTAACTTCATGTATGAAGATAATGATTTTCCTAACCAGAAACTCTTTTAATATTAGATATGTTGTTTTCTATGCTCTTTGAATGGTTTTGGAATTGAACTCAATTACTTCTAAAATGGCTGGACCTATATTAATACCTAGATGATATTTCTATATTGATCTTCTAGTTTTTGAGAATATAATGAAAGCTAGGAATTCTCTATTAGGAAACTTCACAGAAAATATCTTCCATGGACTCATGGTTTAGAACCCCTGATTTTGAAATAGATATTTCTCTCTCTATATAATACTTTATCATTATCTTTTGTCTTAAGATATTTCTTCTGACTACTGATACAGTTCTGATAAGGCCTTCTAATAGTATGGTTGTGTCATATAAAACATAAACATTCAGTTTTATGACTTCTTACAAAGTATATCCTTCATAACCATGATAGAGGTCAGGAACTGTAGCACTGCCAGCACTCCCAAATCCCCCCCACCTGCCCCTTCTTGATCACAATCCCCTTACTTCCACTTAGCATTAACTATTAATATTATCCTTAATTTTATGGTAATTCCTTGCTTCCTTTATGGTTTAATATGCTATAACTATAACCAATATATTCTATTTTTTCTTTTCAACTTCCTATAAATGGCATTATATAGCAATAGATGTATAAGAAAAGATTCAGTAAGCTAATTCACGCAAAATAGTAAAATTTTATATTGATTTTTCTTTTTTTAAATAATTTATGACTCAAGTTTCAACTTATCAGTTAAAATATGTCACTTTGTACACACACAGAGATTTTTAAATGGTTTTGGTGTATAATAAGATAATTTACAGAAATCCTGGACTCTGAAAACTAGTACTTCCTAATCAGACTGGATTCTATGTACACAATGAGAAGTGGTCATTTTATATGACAGTGCCCTCTGCTGTCATCAGTACAGATTGCATTAGGATGCTGCTATATTTTATTCTGTGAAGAGGAGGCAGTCATTGGCTTTATGCATCATGTGAGACTAAACAGGAAATGCTCTAAGTGTGAAAGAATTGAATCCTTTATTTACTTTACCTTGACATACATGTACTTGTGAAATATATAATTTCAACATCTGTATAATGTGTACAATATAAGAATATAAAATATATATTTAAATATATAATAAATACACTGAAAGATTCTGAGCTCTATGCAAGTGTGCATTACTACACTTAAAAATCTTTTACATAAAAGTACAGATTAAGACTTTTTAGATGTCCTTTGGAAAAAGTGAAAATCCTCTAACAGAGATTCTGGTTATTATACTTTTGTATTTATTAGACTTTTGTATCATCTTTGTATTCATTCCTCATCTGTGTTTGGGTATAGTTAGGGTTTAGGACAAAAGGCAAAATAGCAGAAAAAATAATCAGAGACAGTTTAATCCTATAATTCTACTTGCTTTTATTCTCTAAACGAAAAAAGTGTAGTGTATCCTAGAGCCTCATTAAATACCTAATTTTACTTGTTATGAGATATCCGAGGATACTACCCTTTCTCAGATTTATCCAGTAATATACCTCATGCATTTGCAGAGCAGCTTCCAATGAAAACACATTCATTTGTGGACCAAGTTTTCTGAAAGTGGTGTCTTTGTTCATCACACTTATTTTAGTACCCATGTATGTCAGGTATAGCCATGCAAAACAAGTGTATTAATATGTCTTGTTTTTTTTGTTCTATTTTTTAGTAATACATTTTTGTTATTTTACAAAATTATTTGTCTACAACTGATTAGAAAATTTTTTTTAATGAAGAAGAAATTGATCCTTCACCATAGAAATTTGAAAAACACTGTGCTAGATTACCTCACCCTTTTTAAACCCACATACTAAGGGCAACTATAGTTTTTAAAAGTTAGAGGTTTGGCTGGCACAGTAGCTCACACCTATAATCCTAGCACTTTGGGAGGCCGAGGTGGGAGGATCACTTGAGCCCAGGTATTCAAGACCAGCCTGAGCAACATAGTGAGACACCATCTCTACCATAAAAAAAAAAAATAGATGTTATTAGAGAAATTACCCATGAATTAACTACACTAGTAGCCCCAGTTACAAGGAAGTGGTAAATCTGTGCAAGTTGCTTTAGCTGATCTTTTTCCCCAACTTTATCAGTACCTTGTCAGTTATCTTTTATGACAAATTGCTGTAGTTATATTCTAGGAATATCTGCTTGTTTCAAAAGAACACCAAAGGTTTTCATAGCATTCTGCTAAAAATAGAAAGTTCCTTCTTTAAGTATATGTGTTGCCTTTTTGCTTGTTTAACTTTCTTAACCTTGGAGGATTGCCTGGAATTCACTCAACTAACATTTTCATCTGTACCAGTGGAAAGTACCATAGCAGATGGAGATACACTTAATATGAATATACGACAGAAATGAGCTCATATAACATTCTAGCATTGCCCCTTGCCCCCCAAACCCTGTAAACACTAGCTGATAGTAGATCTAATGAATACATATGTCAGAAACACACAGGTTTACGTGGCACACATAGGCCTTCATTTTAAATTGCATTCAGTTGAGTCATAATTTTTATGCAAAACACTCCAAGAGAAAATGGCTTTTTAAAAATATATATATATATATATATATTTTTTTTTGTTTGAGACAGAGTCTCACTCTGTTGCCCGGGCTGTAGAGTGCCATGGCATCAGCCTACCTCACAGCAACCTCAAACTCCTGGGCTCAAGCAATCCTTCTGCCTCAGCCTCCCAAGTAGCTGGGACTACAGGCATGCGCCACCATGCCCGGCTAATTTTTTTATATATTTTTAGTTGTCCAATTAATTTCTTTCTATTTTATAGTAGAGACGGGGTCTCACTCTTGCTCAGGCTGGTCTTGAACTCCTGACCTTGAGCTATCCACCCGCCTCGGCCTCCCAGAGTGCTAGGATTACAGGCATGAGCCACCGCGCCCGGCCAGAGAGCCTAAATAGTTACGTGACCTTTTTTATTTAAATATAAAGCATAAGCACTGTTAAACAAATTTTAATGTTTTTTAGGTTTCAACAAACTTTCACTGCACATCTGAAAATATGAACACTATTCTTGGCTGTGTCCTAAGATAGGTTTAATTCACTTTCTAGACAAAAACTATGAACTATACCCTACAGTTGCATTGTCTAATACAGTAGCCCGTAGCCACATGAGGCTACTGAGCATTTGAAATGTGGCTAGTCTGGTCAACGGCCACACCACCCTGAATGCTCCCGATCTCGTCTGAAATGTGGCTAGTCTGAATTGAGGTGTGCTGGAATTATAAGATACATACCAGATTTTGAAGGCTTGGAATAAGAAAGGAATGCAATATGTCATTAATTTTTAAAATTAATAATTTTTAATATAATTTTTAAAATAATAAATTGACATAAAAAATTTTGATATATTATGATGGTTAAATGAAATATATTATTAAAATTAAGTTCACCTGTTTCTCTTTACTTTTTTAATGTGGCTACTAGCACATTTAAAATTACACACATGATACATATTTTTATTGGATGGCACTGCTCTCTAGAATACCTTTACACTTTAAAACAATATATTCAATAACTATTAACTACATGGTGAAAGACAGGCTTTAAGGAGTAATCAGACTAAAGGCGATCTAGTAATATGCACTTAATGCAATGCATTCATCTACTCTCCATGCCACTGAAAATAGGTGCATGTTTTACTATTAAAATATCTTTTACCACCCATACTAAGAAAAGATAAATGTAATTTTGATGTGGAAGAACAGACCCACACAGTAAGACATCTCATTATTAAAAGACCTGAGAGTTCAATCCATTTACATTATGATTTCTGATTAAATCATAATTATAAACTCACTTATAGATAATGCTGAGTGAAATACTGATAATCAATAATTATAATTACTGTATTTCCAAAAACCAAAATATTTATTTTTTAAATAAATACTTTCCTTTTTCTTTCTTTCTTTTTTTTTTAAAAGACAGCAAACCAGACCCAGGATATAAATTACTTTCTAGCACCCAATTAGCAAGTTGCCATGCCCAGTCTGACTAGGCCATCATTTAAACTAATGACCTGTTATTATTTAAACTGTTTCTACAAAGTAATGTTAATCTCTGCTGTAACATTTCTGGAAATCTTATCTTTACAGCCCTATCACAAACAAAGAGCAAAAATTGCTCAATGGTGGGACATAGTATCAGCAATGACAGCTGGTACACCCTACTTGTTCTTCTTGAAGTCTAACTTAAGAAAGGTATTACATTTATAATGTTTTCATCCAGCCTGAGCCACTTGGCTTAATCCTTTAGGACAGGATGCTAATGTAGCAAAGATGTCATTTTGGCGCCTGCATAGTACACAGTTAGTCCTGACAGTGAACAATTCAACCACCAGAAGTTAGACGCACATGCTCTGGAATCAGACCAGTTAGTTCAAATTCCAGTTTGCTACTCACTAGCTCTGTACTGCTGGGTATGTCACTTACCTTCTCTAAGTACTTTACATGAATTAACTCATTTAATCTGCATAACAACCCTATGAGACGTGACTTCTATTATTATACTTCTTTCACAGATGAGGAAACAGAAGCACAGGGATGTAAAGTAAACTGCCCAAGGTCTCAAGGCCAGTAAATGAAAGAAGCAGATTTCAGACCTAGGCAGTTTGGCTTCAGAGTCTGAGCTCTTTCTGCCTCTGCATGTAAATTCCTTAGCATTGCCTGATGTGAAAGTTCTACAAATGTTAGTTGTCATCACTATTGCTAGGAGTAAAGATTACTTTCTTATTCTCACATTTATGGTCACAACGAGAGCCAGGTGAGTACAGATGACAAAGCCAACAACAATTCAGCACATATGACCTTATTTATGACTTTCCTTTTTACTTTGCAATAATTTTAGACTTCTAAGACCTCATATTGCACCTAGTTGTGCTGTCTCCTTAGTCTTCTCCAATCTATGACAGTTCCTCAGTCTTCCTCGTTTTTTTTGTTACCATAATACTTGACAAGTACTGGTCAGTTATTCTGTGCAGTGTCTCACAATTTGGATTTGTATGATGTTTTATGAGATTGAGGTTAGGCATTTTTGGCAAGAATACCACATAAATGATGTTGTGTCCTTCAACCGAAGACAGAGGGATGTAGGTATGTCTTACTACTGGCACTATTAATCTTGAACACTTGGTTATGGTGGCACCTGCTGGATTTCTCCACTGTGAAGTTACTCTGGTTCCCTTTGTAACTGATAAATATCTGGGGATATTTGAGACCATGCAAATATACTGTTTCTCCTCAAACTTTTGACTACTGATTTTAGCATCTGTTAGTGGATCTTGCCTGCAAAAAAATTTTACTGTGGTATTTGCCTAGAGGTGATTTTCTATGTCTCTCATTCCCTCAACATTTAATAACTGGAATCATGCATGACCTTTTGATGGCATATGATGGATTCCAAAAGGCTTTTACGAAACAAACCAATCAGGATAGTAAAAGTTTATACAGAAATTCTATAGGCCTTTCAAGTAGGCAAAGTCCTTTAGTTTGTGGTTTCTGGACTTCTATGACAACCAACAGTGCCTCACGTGGAGAAATGTGATCACAAATGAAATGACTCTGGCATCCTTGATGTCCCTGAGGCATCACGCACTCCTGACCCCTTATTAAACATTATCCTATACTCACTGCTTTCCCTCACTCTCTCCTGTCCTCCTCCCTCAATGACCACTCTCCCTCAGCATTCTTTATGAGCTTGCTCTATATCTCATGTATGTTGACATTCCTCAGGGTTCTATTCTTGTCACTCTACTTTTTTTTTAATTTTTTATTTTGTAAGAGACAAGGTCTCACTCTGTCACCCAGGCTGGAGTGTAGTGGCTCAATCATAGCACACTGCAACTCTGAACTCCTGGGCTCAAGGGATCCTCCCCCGTCTCAACCTCCCAAAGTGCTGGGATTACAGGTGTGAGCCCCCATGCCCAGCCTTTGTCACCATATTCTTGTCATGCTATACCCTCCTTGGAAAATAGCAATTAAATTGTTTACAAACTATCAACTAATAAGTATCTACATCCTTAGCTTGACAAAAAAAATCCTTGGCTTTCTCAAGGTTGTGTCAAATTCCAACATATTCAGAAACTGAATCCACAGTCTCCCTCAAAAAACAAAAAATCGATTTCTTCCTTGAAGCCTCTCTTTTACACACATATCAGTGAGCAATGCCAAAATCTACGTAGTTCCCTCTGGAACTCTGGGAGTCGGTCTAACCTTCTCACTTTTCTTTACCTCTTCACGTTCAGTAACTCTCAAAAACGACCCACCTGCATAAATGTCTCTCAATCCATCATCTCCTATTCCTTCTAGTCCTTGCTCTCATAAATTTCTAGTCCTTTTCTATAAACCTCCTAGAATTATCTTTCTAAAATATGAATATGATGACAACATTCCTCTGCCTAAAATCTTTCAATAACCCACTACAATCTATAGAATAAAGTTCAAAATTCTTAGCATGGACATGATCTAGCACTCACCTACGCATGCAGCCGCATCTCCTGCCATTCCCCCGTATTCACTTTAAGTCTCTGCTAAAAAAAATTAATTACAATTCCCAAAGTGGGCTCCACACTCTCTTAAGTCTGCAAACATTTTTGCAAAAATTATTCTTTTTGCCTTTCACTGGACTAACACTTACTAGTCTCTCAAGGTTCAGTGTGGATGTCCCATCATACAGAAAGTCTCCCTGAGCAGTCTGCATTCCCTTGGGAGGCGGGGGGGGGGGGGCAGGATTATCTCTACTGTACCATCTACAACATAGCAGTGTCACAGTCTGCTAGTATTTGCCATCCTCTCCAGACTAGTCTCTAACCATGGGTTCAGTATCCACAGATTTAACAAACTGTGGATTACTCCTTGATCTGTGAGCTGCAAACAAAACAAACAAAAACCAAAAAAACAAACTGCAAACTGTGGATCAAAAATATTCAGGAGGCCGGGCGCGGTGGCTCACGCCTGTAATCCTAGCACTCTGGGAGGCCGAGGCGGGCGGATCGCTCAAGGTCAGGAGTTCGAAACCAGTCTGAGCATAAGTGAGACCCCCCCCTATCTACTAAAAATAGAAAGAAATTAATTGGTCAACTAAAACTATATAGAAAAAATTAGCCGGGCATGGTGGCACATGCCTGTAGTCCTAGCTACTCGGGAGGCTGAGGCAGGAGGATTGCTTGAGCCCAGGAGTTTGAGGTTGCTGTGAGCTAGGCTGACGCCATGGCACTCACTCTAGCCCAGGCAACAGAGCAAGACTCTGTCTCAAAAAAACAAAACAAAAAAAAAAATTCAGGAAAAAAAATAGATGGGTGTGTCTGTACTGAACATTTACAGACTTTTCTTATTATTCCCTAAACAATACAGTGTAACAACCATTTACATAGTATTAGGCATTATAAGTAATCCAGAGATGATTTAAAGTACATGGGAAGATGTGCTTATGTTAAATGCAAATACTGGGCCATTTTATATCAGGGACTTGAGCATTCGTGGATTTGGGTATCTGGTGGAGTAGATGTCCTGGAACCAATCCCCCACAGATACTGAAAACAGACTGGATCTTAACCTAGCAACTAATTAGTATCATCTTAGAAGGTGAAGGACACTAAAACCTCTTTTTTTTCAAGAGGCAGGGTCTCCCTGTGTCACCCATTCTGGAGTGCAGTGGCATGATCATAGCGCACTGTGGCCTCGAATTCCTGGGCTCAAGTGATCCTCCTGCTTCAGCCTCCAAAGTCACTGGGACTACAGCACATGACACCACATCCAGTTCACTTCTTATATTTTAATGTTTAGCCCTGTTTAAATAGAATGTCTCTTGTTTGTTGCCAGATAAGATTTTTATTATTTTATTTATTTATTTATTTTATTTTTGAAATAGAGTCTCATTCTGTCACCTAGGCTAGATTGCAGTGGCACGATCATAGCTCACTATAACCTCAAACTCCTGGGCTCAAGCAATCCTCCTGCCTTAGCCTCCCGAGTAGCTGGGACTACAGGCACATGCCACTACACCTAACTAATTTTTTATTTTTTACAGAGAAAGGGTCTCCCTATGTTGCCCAGACTAATCTCACACTCCTGGCCTCAAGTGATCCTCTTGCCTCAGGCTCCCGAAGTCCTGGGATTATAGGTGTGCCAGCCCAGAATAAGGTTTTAAATGCCTCTGGACATATGGAGATGTGGGGATCTCAATCACTATCAAAATGCTACAAGACAAAGGTATATAGTTACGTTGGCGCATACCTCTAATGAACAGCATAATGAGGATAGCTTAATATATTAATGTAACAAAAGCAGTTGCTATTAAAACAAAATTCTGTTTTTTTTTTCTTTCAACTTGATAAATTTCTCTGATTTGGGAAACAAGAGACTCAGGGTCTCTTCAGTTATCTGCCACACTACAAAAGTGCTTACTCCTCTGACACTCATCCAGATTTCTTAATCTGTTATGTTCACAGTTATAGCCATTTCTCATTACCTGATGAGCATTTTAATTTTGCTATCATCATCACCCAAAAACATTTTCTGGTTGACTGTTGACAAGGCACCATAGTAGATAAAAAGGTTGGAATTGTCTTAAAGGATAACGCAGTACAATCTTGACCTTAAAGGGCCCATAATATAGCTATCTGTCCCAGTACTTTAAAAATTCAGGCCAGACGCAGTGGCTCATGCCAGTAATCCTAGCACTCTGGGAGGCCAAAGCGGGAGGATCGCTCAAGGTCAGGAGTTCAAAACCAGCCTGAGCAAGAGTGGGACCGTTTCTACTAAAAATAGAAAGAAATTAATTGGCCAACTAAAAATACATAGAAAAAATCAGCCAGGCATAATGGGCATGCCTGTAGTCCCAGCTACTTGGGAGGCTGAGGCAGAAGGCTTGCTTGAGCCCAGGAGTTTGAGGTTGTTGTGAGCTAGGCTGACACCACAGCACTCTAGCGCGGGCAACAGAGTGAGACTCTTGTCTCAAAAAAAAAAAAAAAAAATTCATACAATATAGAAAAGGTATTTTTTCCTTTCTCAATTCTTCCGAAGAATATATATTTGCAATAGCAATGATGATAAACACAAAACCAAAGAAACTAATATTTCTGAATGCTTACTATGTACCAGACATTACACATTATCTCATCTAATTCCCACACCAAATTTATAAAGCAGGGATTATTATCTCCACTTACTAATGAGGCTGAGAGAATAAAGAACAGTCAAAGTCATAAGAGCCAGACGGAGCTAAGTTTGAACCCAAGTCTCCTGATTTGAAATCCCGAGTCCTGTCTCTAGAGAACATTTACGACCTCATAAAATTACCATTTTAAAAGCACAGCACTGGAGAAAAATCTGACCCCAAAATTTAAAAAGAAGGTAACCATTCATTAGTCACCTATAAAATACTACTTGTAACATTCTTCTTTAAATCCTTGGAGGAGGAATGGAGGGAAACAGGTACAGAAGAGGCATATAAGTGAGCAAGGAAATGAATACTAGGCAGGAGAATGACCCAGCCCTGGAATACTGATAGCAATAATAACGGCAGTAATAATGACAACAAATACTTACACAGTCCTTACTATGGACCTGTACTATTCTAAGAGCTGCACACACACTACTCAGTTAATCCTCACAGCGACCCTACAAGGCTGGTACTGTTATCACTCCCATTTTACAGATGAAGAAACTAGCATAGAGTGTTTAAGGGTTTTGCCCAAAGTAACTACTAATCAGTGTCAAAGCTAGCATTCAAACTCAGTCTGCCTGCCTCTTAAAGCCACACTCTTAACCATTACACTAAAAATGAACCTGGAGAAGTACAAAGATTTGGAAACTTCAACATAGGATAAAAGATAAACAAACTACTACAATTTAACTTGGGATTTAAGAAAAGTGACTTTAAGTCAAAAGATGATGAAAAGCTATTTTGCACTTCTGCGAAATTAAAGAAAAATAGCACTTCTTGATGAGTTTTGTTAAATACTAAAACAAGTTAATTAAAGTAATTGTGAAATCTGCTTCTCTGAAGATCTTTAAAAATCAGATAGGCCCACATTTGTCTAAAGGGAATTTAATGACAGGCAGGCTCTAATAAGGATGTGGGATTAGCTATCTGCCTAAAACTATCCTAACACAAGGAGTTTAAGATTTTCTTTGCATGCACCTAAGTTATAAGTAGTTTCTTTGACACTGAGACTTTGTGTAATGATACTGTGTTTCATACACACACACACAATTCCCAAGTCTAAAAGTAGAGCAATGTCAATTCCTACTCTTTTGTCTGTAATCTTATAAGACCCCTTAAAGAGCTCAGAGGATGGAGGGTTTTCCCAAAGTCAGAAATTTCTCTATTTTCTCATAAAAACTGTATTTCTCATC
Organism: Lepilemur ruficaudatus; assembly: GCA_963574885.1. Taxonomy (NCBI): domain Eukaryota; kingdom Metazoa; phylum Chordata; class Mammalia; order Primates; family Lepilemuridae; genus Lepilemur; species Lepilemur ruficaudatus. The sequence goes on from CAUYRT010053798.1 coordinate 56,783, forward strand.
TCATTTAAGCACTCCACTAACATTCTCGGAAATCCTTCATTTCTGTCTGTCAAGCATACTGTGTTCATGTATGTCATCATAAAAATGGACCAATATAACCCTATTCTAAATAAGACAGAGTAAAATTTTTATATTATTCTATAGAAATCATTTTTTAAAACTAAAATAATTTCAACCATCTTACTTTTGTTTTCTTATTATTTCTCTTTCAGGAAAGTGCAGATATTTCACCCATGCATTCACAATAGGAAAGCAAAAAGTCAATGAAACTGTATTTCCATTTTAGAGTAAAAAAACTTAACCCCTCAAATACTATTTTAGTTATTTTTCTAATTCTTAAAAACAGAGTCATCAGAAGAAAAAGAAAAATGACATAACAGCTAAAATGCAAAAGAAGAGATACAACATGTCATGTTAAAATTTCTTCCAAAAACTAACTCACCGAAGTTTCCTTCCTTTGCTGGCTTTCCTATCTACTTTCTTGTGGATTTTGCTTCGTAACTTCTGGATTGCAAGCCACTGCCTGGGAAATTCACAAGCAATGTTATGCATCATCACTAACAGAAACAGTTATACATATTGACAAATTGGAATTTTTCTCACTAACAACCCTGCAGAAAGAAACTATCAACCTACATCAAGTTTCTCAAGCTAGTTTAGGGCCAAAGCGACTAATCAATTAAAGAGGATTTGTGCAATGGTAAAAAACAAATGGCAGCTGGGAAATTCTACAGCAAATTTGGTTAACAATGCTTCTTAGTATTTGGAGTTGCTGTGACAAGCACTAAATCTACCAGTCTGCAGGAAAACACATCAAATTGAGTATAGCTGCTTGGGTTTTCTTTTAATGTTTTAGCTATGTAGCTTGTTCTATTACTAATGTTGCAACTGCTGGTTGGTTTTAACACATGAATTCTTTACATCCAACTTTCCCTTTGGTAATATCCAAGTGTCTTTTCTTCCTGTGCTTTCCAATTTTTGCTAATTTTTAGTAATTATCCACTACTGATACTAGTTTTACAGTCATTTTATTTAATTTTCATTTCATCTATAAATATTTCAGTATTTGTTGCTGAAAGATAAGGACTCTCCCTTCAATATAATCTCAATACCATTATCACACCTTAAAAAAAAAGAGTCAACAATAAATTCTTTACTATCAAATATTTAATCAGTCTTCAAATTTCCCTGAATGTCTCAATTTTACAGTTGGTTTGTTTGGATCAGGATCCAAACAAGATTCACATAATCTGCAGTCATTTTAGATAAGAAGGAATTAATTTTTCAATAAGGGATACTAGGCTAAGAAAATCTCCATAAATTGCTCATATGAACAAATGTGAAAAAAGAAAGAAAAGGAGAAACAGCAGCAGCAGCAGCAGCTACTCATCTTACCTGATTTATACAACGAAAACTCAACATCAGAAAAAAAAAATCTAGGGAAATCCAATTACTGTAATCTTAATATAATCTTAATTACCATAATCTATTTTATTGTAAAGTCAGATAAATGTACAATATAATCACCACTTAAATGCAATTTGCTCTATCACATTAAATTTATAGGGAACAGCTCTCTATAACATTCCAGAGATAAACGAAATATCAACAACATCCTACCCTAAAATTCAAATAATATTTTATTCAAATAAAATTATTTCATCAACACAAATTTTTCATTGCTTCCTCAAAATGCTGCTCTGCCCAGAATCCCATTCTGGCACTTGCAGCTTTTGTTTCCTTTCATGCTTTTGCAAATTATGGCTCATGGCTATTTAAATGTACACTATTCATTAGGTAGCACTCTAAATGCCCTTTTTATTTTCCCACTACAGGATGAAGCATACACACAAGAGCCTTCCTTCACTACTTTACATTCTACCCTGACATCTGGGTAATGCTGCCACGTTCCATTTCTAATTGTGCTGAAGCTTTTACGGAAGGGGTGGAGGTCTAAATTAGGGCAGACTCTAACAAAGCAGATTCGACTACGAGCAAGGAACCTGTTGGGCGCAGAGCCATGTTCTGACAGCTGAGAGCACACATTTGGGTGGCTGCTTTTCATGCACTGGTCAACAAGCTGATATGGATACAATCATAACCCAAACCAGAGAGCAAAGAGCATAAGAAGGACTTTGAAAAACAAACTGTAAAACAAACACATGGGCGTTTTATAATCTCTTTTCAAATTGCACTTAAGGGAATGTAGGGCAAACACTCAGTCACTTTGTCTTATTATCTTGCTTAACTTTGATAATTATAGGGCCAATCACACTTTGGAAGTAGCATTAAGGGGACTGGAGGGGAGAAACTATTATAAAGGCTGCTTGCACGAATAGAAAGCCATATGTAAATTACCTTCCCATGGCCACCTGATCGTTGGGATCCAAGGAGCTGGTCTTCCGTTCTATGAGTTCTCGAAGGAGCTAGAGGAAGAAGGAAAGCAACTCATTTATTTATCATCTCCTAATACTAACTGACTTTAAAAGGGCACAGAAAGAATTCTGAATGGCATAGTGACAGCTCTAAAACTACAATCAATAAGGGACAGCCCAGTGGCAAGAGCATCACTGAATTTCCATTAACTTTTTCATATTTATGCATCTTTAAAAAGGTGGCTATAGTAATAGCTGAGAACAGAAGTCCATTTGGAAGACTTATTTTAGTATAGTTCATTTCAAATGGATCAATGAGTGTGCAACATTCCCGTCATTGTTTTTATGATTAGTTTTGTCCATCCCATCGATATCAATGGAGAATCTTTAAAAGGTCAGGTGGGAAGGGCTGTGTGGCAGAAAGGGAAATGCATCAGCTTCTTACCAACAGGATATGGTTAACTTCTGAACTGTAACCTCCTGCAGTTGGGAAGGTCTTCCTCAGGCAAAAGGCTTTATTGTGTATAATTAAAAGTGTGGACTCCATCCTCTTGCTTTCCACAGCTGCTACTCTACCAGGCTTGCTATGAAGTGATTTAACCACACATGACACCAACATATTCATAGCCATAAAAATTTTAAGAGGGAACCTAAAGAAAGTCATTTGTGTATACTACAAATACAACACAGAGGAACAGTCTCTCATCCTATACAATTAATTCCATAGGGATTACTCTAAACAACTCTCCTATTCTCCTCTTAATCCTTACTCTAGTGCATCCAATTGAAGTCTAAATCTATACCTTCCACACAGACTTAAGAATTTGCACTGTGACTTAAAGTCCTAGGTGAAGAGAAGCAACGGATTTAAAAGTTAAACATTAAAGGAGGAGAATATGAAATAACAATAATAAAACTACAAGTGCTACATGCAGAGAAATAGCAACAGAGATTAAAATTCCAAATATCTTCTGAGAGAAACCTAAGAGGCTAGAAAAAAACTAATTTCTGCTAATCATCTGTCAATAATACGAGTTTGACTCTAAAACCGGTTTCTTCACGAAAATTAGCAATTATTTTGTAGGTGAGGCATGGTAGCAATACAGATATTTCACCAAGTCAAATAGCTGAAGCCTGTGGGAGGATGAAGGAGGAATAATTCCTCTGAAAGTTCACTTTCTAATTTTCATTTGTTTATGTAAGTAGGCACTGGAAGAAAATTTATAAAAATATTCACTTCCAAAAGATGAATATTTATTGCAAAAGGGAAAGGGATATCTCAATCACAATTAAAAAACCTCCTGTGATGTTTTTTCATTTGCTTATTTTGGACATCATTACCACAGCAATTATGTTTAAAAATGCAGGGACCAGAAGCCACTGGTTTATTATCACTAGAAAACAGCAAGCTATTTCTCTACCCTCTTTATCTGATTGATTCCCAACATCTTTCTGGCAGCCAATCTATCAGTTTATCTCTCCTACTTCATCACAGTCACTTCTGGCAGCTAAATACAAGATCCAAATCCAGTGTTACACAGACATACGACACAGTAAACCTATGTACCGCTGCTACTGTGTAAACAGCTGCCCTTAAGGCTAAGTAAAAATGGGCTTCTGCTTCCTAGTCAATATTCTGTCAAAAGCAAGGCTGGGGGGAGGGGGGAGGGAGGAGAGGTTAATAATAATGAAGAAAAAAAGAGAAAGAGAAAAATAAAAAGGAAGGAAAATAATGGAATGACAGCATTTCATTGCCCTTACCTTGTTCCAGCCACACAGGAGATTACAACAACCATTCCTGGTTTTCCTAATCGTCTCAGATCCCTTGGGACTGGGGCAGTCATGGCAACTGGGGAGCAAGTGCTCATGGAAGGCTGCCCCAGCACAACAGGGGTGATCCTCTGGAAGAGAGCCCCATACGCCCTTGCCAAAGGCTGGAAATTGGAGCTGCACAACTGTAGTGGATCTATTAAACTTGCAGTGGTCTCTGCAATTCAAACACCAAGTTGGTGCAGCATTTACTTGCAAGCACTCTGTGTCACTATACACATTCTGGGCTGTGTTTTCACTACCTAAGTGCTTTGCATGGCTATTCTTAGTCTTCCATGATTAGGAAGAGTGTTTTGTTGGTCTGTCTATCTGGCTAGATTTAGTTTATTTAGTCCAGTATTTCAGCAAATTCTGTTGTGCCCAAGGTAAGAATAACAAAGCAACAACAAGAAAAAAATACAATTAAACTATCTCATGGCTATGACTATCACTGGGTTTAAATTCAATTAGGAAAATTGCTTTCAAAAAAGTTGCTGAAAAATGAAGCTTTAGGGATATTGGTTCAAGAATTTAATTCTGCTTCTGAATTCAAGTTTTATAGCTTTAACTTTATGAACAAACTTTTCCACTAAAATTCAAGTTTCTGTTACAGTTATTGGAGCTTTTTATTTCAACAATGATACAATATTTGTAGTAATTTTCTTTGTGACTCAGAAAATGGAGAAATGTATAAAATATTTTTGTCCTAGTCTGTTATAATTCCTCCAGATAATCAATTCAGAAAGGCTTGATTGTATCTCTTGTTCTAGGGGAAAATCATAGATGTAGCTAAAGGTTTTCAGGTCAGCCTACAGAAACCTACTTAACTCCTAACAACATACATGAAAAACAGCACTGATAGGACTATTCAGCATCTAATCAACATTTATAATATTCTGACTAGGAAAATGCATGCCAGAATCAGTTAAAAATGGCAGACTGAACACATTAGTTTATTTCTTCTCCCTTCTCAATCCTGCTAAAAGATAGTAGAGGAATAAATGTATTGACCCACAAGAAAAAAGAGAAAAGGAAAGCTAATGAAAGCATATTTTCATCAACTCTTCCAAGACAGTAAGGAGATAGGGAGGAGTAGAAGGAAGTTACCAGTCATGTGCGCAGAGGGAATACAGGTGAGGACGGAGCAGATCAGGCCCACAGAATCCTCATGAGGATCAGCTCTCTGAGTGGCAGTGACCATAAAAGGTGGGAAAAGGAGGAGAGGGCAGAACCATGTGGGCCTTCTCCATTATCCCCATTATCCCACACAGCCAAGTGACTAACCACCTTCACTACCTCCTCTCACAGGGAGAAAGAAATCGTATTCTTTGGAAAAACTGAACCATAGAAACTCCAGAGTGGGGGATATCAGGCACAGAGGCTGGAATGAGGTATACAAGGGGAAAGCTCTATGCTGATCTCTGAAACCTTCTGTCCTCTCCCCCTATCCTACTTATGGAATGTTAACACCCACTTGTATAATTTTCTAGGGAGGAAAGTAGAGGAGTCTTTTCTAGAAAAACTGAATGGCTCTTCCCCTCTAAAAGTAAGATTTCCAAGTTGCTGTGGTCCGAATGTGCCCCCAAAACCCACGTGTTGAAAACTTAATCGCCAATGCAACAGTATTGGGAGGTGCAGCCTTTGGGAGGTGATTGAGTCATGCAGGCTCCACCTTCATGAATGGGATCAGGTATCCTAAAAGGGCTTCATAGAGGCCGTTTGTCCCTTTTGCTCTTCCACTTTCAGTCATGTGAGGATACAGTGTTCCTCCCGACAGGAGAATTTAACATCAAGGTGCCACTGGAAGCGGAGACCAGCCCTTACCAGACAACCGAACCTGCCAGCACCTTGTTCTTGGACTCCCCAGCCTCCAGAACCGTGAAAAAATAAATTTTTGTTCTTTATAAATTACTCAATGTGTGGTATTTTCTTAAAGCAGCACAAACAATTAGATACACAGAAGACAAAACCAATGAACACAAATTCTGACATTTGAGGGTACTCTAACCAACAGGTTAGTTCAAGCATTATTATATTTAAAGAAGCCAAAAAGCTCTACCCATGTTTCAGAGATTCCAAACAAACTTTAAGGCCTTGCTCTTAAATATGAACAGTTAAAAGCCACCAACAGCTGAAGAAAACCTCAGGCATAGACCAAACAAACAGAAAACAGAGACCCAAGGAAGCAATGAAGAGAACAAAAGAAACACTAAAAAAAGAAAGGAATTAAAAACTTAAAAGAAATATCCCCAGAGAAGTGAGAGAAGATACACACTGATAAGGAAAGGATGCTGTGAGAAAAGACTAAAACAAGAAATTAAACTTGAAACAGAAGTTTTAAAAAAATTCAACAGAATAACTAGAAGATAAAGGTATGAAAATCTCTCAAATATAAAACAAAAAGGAGATCTGTGCACAGTGGCCCACACCTGTAATCCTAGCACTCTGGGAGGGAGACCCAGCCAGGAGGATCGCTTGAGGTCAGGAGTTCAGGACAAGCCTGAGCAAGAGCAAGACCCCATCTCTACCAAAAATGGAAAAATTAGCCGGGCATGGTGGTGTATGCCTGTAGTCCCAGCTACTCAGGAGGCTGAGGCAGGAGGATCACTTGAGCCCACCCAGAAGGCTGAGGCTGCAGTGAGCTATGATGACACCACTGCCCTCTACTACCCAGGGCAACAGAGTGAGACTCTGTTTCAAAAAAAAAAAAAGGAAAAAGATAACATCCCCTTGCTTATTTGTGAGATAAGAAAAAAATATAGGACAACATTACAATAAAGGACAATCTAGGAAGTCAAACATCTGACTAATAAAGACTAGAGAAAAAATTTTAAAGAAATAATAATGAAAATTTCCCCAAATCAAAGAACAGGACAAGCCTGAAAAGCCCTAGTACAATGAATTAAAAAAAGGGCCTTTCCCAAGAGACATCATTGTGAAATGTAGAACATCAGAAGAGAAGATCCTAAACAGAGAAAAATTAGGTCACATATAAAGAAGGTGACCATATGTCCCAGTTTACCCAAGAGAGTCCTGGTTTACACTTGTCCTAATATTCTTTCAAGCTAGCACCTTAAGTGTCCCAGTTTTGATAATAAATTATATGGCCACCCTACATATTAAGAAATGGAAATCTAAATGGTATTAGATATCTCAACAGCATTAGCAGATACAAAAGGAGAGCAAAGCAATGCCATCAAAATTCTGAGGAAAATTACTTCCAAACTCAAATTCCACACACAGCCAAATTATTAACCAAGTACAATGAGAGTTATTAATACATAAAGATATATTCACACATGCAAGGACTCAACAATTTACTTTCTACACAGTCTTTCACAGGAAGATGTACTTTAGTGAATGAGTTCACGCAGCAAGAAAGAAAAAGACGTAAGATTCTGGAAAACAGAGTTCTCACTCAAAAAAGACGCAAAGGCACATCTCAGGAATATAGGCAGCATGGCCCAGAGAGCAACCATTCCAGAAAAAAAGAGTCCAGAGTGCTCTTGGGAGGGTGAGGTCTCCAAGGAACTGAGAGTAGAGGGAGGTGGGAAAGGATAGGCTATTTTGTATATTCAAGGTATTTGGAATATCTGGAAAAACAGCAATAGATACATAGAAAATTAAGCAAATCAAAACAGGCATTAGTAGCCCTAGGAAAAAACAATTTGTAAGAAAATATAATCACAGTATATTTCTTGTTTCTATAGTTTGGATGTTTGTCCTTAGAAACCTAATGTTGAAATTTGATCCCAATGTTGGAGGTAGGGTCTAACGGGAGGTATTTGGGTCATAAGGGTAGATCCCTTATGAATAGATTAATGCTCTCCCCTGGGGTTAGGGGGAGTGAGGAGTTCTCATTCTATTAGTTGGTTACTAATAAAAAGAGCCTAGCACATCACCCTCTCTTGCCATGTGATCTCTGTACATCCTGGCTCCCCTTTGCCCCTGCAAAAGATTGGGCATCTCAGGCTGCTTCCACTCAAGGCTTTTCTGAGATGCCCAATCTTTCAGCCAGCAGAACTGTGAGCCAAATAAATCTTTTTTCTTTAAAAATTACCCAGCCTCAGGCATTCCTTTATAGCAACAAAAACTGAAGACACTTGCGAACAACATTCATTTGGTAATAATAATGTAAACATTGACTCACAGCCATCCTAGTAAGTATGACATGTTATCTCATTGTGGTTTTGATTTGCATTTCTCTGATGGCTAATGTAGAGCATCTTCCTATGCTTACTGTCCACTTGTATATCTTCTATGGAGAAATGTCTATTCAGATCCTTTGCTCATTTTTAAATTAGGCAATTTATCTTTTTGTCATTGAGTTGTAAGAATTCTTTATATATGTAGTCCAGTTTTTTCTTTTGACATTTGTGTTTTTGATGTTGTACCTAAGAAACCATTGAACTGTCTTGGCACCCCTGCTGAAAAACCAATTTTTTTTTTTTTTTTTTTTTTTTTGAGACAGAGTCTCACTCTGTTGTCTGGGCTAGAATGCAATGGCGTCAGCCTAGCTCATAGCAACCTCAAACTCCTGGGCTGAAGCGATCCTCCTACCTCAGCCTCCCAAGTAGCTGGGAATACAGGCATGCGCCACCATGCCCAGCTAATTTTTCTATATATTTTTAGTTGGCCAATTAATTTGTTTCTATTTTTAGTAGAGACGGGGTCTCACTCTTGCTCAGGCTGGTTTCGAACTCCTGACCTCGAGCGATCCACCCGCCTCGGCCTCCCATAGTGCTAGGATTATAGGTGTGAGCCACTGCGCCCGGCCAAACCAAGTAATTTTTAAAGCATTTGGTTATGTGGCCACATACTCCTTGGCTTTCTGAATTTGTTACCCAGAGTTACTGATTCCTTTCCAGGCTCCCATGGTTCATAGGTAAAGATAACTTGAGACAGAAAAAGCTTGGGACAACCCTTTATCTATCTTACCTGGCCTAGCTGAATTGGGATTCCTCAAACTCCCTCACTGAGAGATATAAAAGTAGACTAACAAAGTCTGAGTTTATTCTTCCTTCTGCTTCTCCTCTCTTTCCCACAAGAATTGTTAGTGAAAATATACCTATTTCTGCTCTGTCTCCTGTTTTACCATTTTTTTGTTCTCAGCTTCCCAGTCTTTCAAATTATCTCCAGGAGTCACTTACAATTTTTTATACCATATTTGAAGTATACAAAAAATAAACTGCATATACTATAATTTCAAATAGTTGGGAAGGAATTACTCTACATGACCATGGTATAAAATTGGCATAAAATGACCCACTCCCTGTGGGTAACTATTTGTCTCCTTTCCACATTGCCCACTCACTCCTCAACCAACTCTACCATCTAATATTTCTGCTTCCTTTACTCTATAGAAATAGCCCATGCTAAGGTCTCGAGCGCTATGTCTAATAGGCACCTGTCACTACTCAAACTATTGGACTTCTTAAAGCAGCAAGCAACACTGGACATTCTCATCTTCCTGAAACAATCCTTTCTCAGCAACTGTGAAGCATCTCTCTGGTTTTATTCCATATTCAGCCAGCCACTCTCAAGGATTCAATGACCTAAGAAGCATCCCTGGAATTTCTCTGCCCTTGTACTAAACACCTAATATATCTCAAAGTCTTATATTCACAAATCTGTCCATTTTTCTCTATCTCCACTGCCTCTACCCTAGTTATAGGTTATCATCATCTTCATTTATTCCATAAGTACTTGAATATACTGGGCAAACAATGAAGAATAAAACAGACACAGCCTCATCTGAGGTAGTATAATGATTTCCTCATATTTCCTCTTCTCCCTCCTCATAGTCAGAGTAATATTTGCAAAATGCACATGTGGGACATTTGTCAGTACACTGTCAGGCCCCTTGTCTACCTTTCTAACCTAACCTAACCTTCTGCCTCTGCGCTCCAGTTGCACCAAGCATCACTCTGTACGTGAAATACCCTCTGCTAACTCCCACCACTGAGCCCTGTTTTGCACAAGCACTGCCCAGGCAGGCTTCCCTAGCCGCTTACCTCCTACCTCCTTCTCTGCTCATTGGTTAAAGCTCAGCTTAATCATCTCTTCCTCAGGGAAACCTTTCTTAACCTCACATTCCACATATACATGCTATGTCTTTGTTATACTTACTTTACATTTTGTTTCAGAATTACCTGATTAAGGTCTAACTCCTCCATTAGTTGACTATATACTTCACCAAGAACAGAGACTCTATCTGAATATGCTCACCATTCTACCCCTGCATGGGCCCATTGAAGGAGCTCAATATATATATACAAAGAGAGGGAATAACTATTTCTGGAGGAAAATACCAAAATTTTGTTTGCTCTATCATTCATACCCCCACACTTTTCATTGTTTTTAAATAAAAGGAATCAATATACAATAATCCAAGGTACCACTATCTACCTAGGCAGTAGAGGAACCTACCTATTTTTGTCATTTTTTTTGGGGGGGGGGACATGTTTTTGTCATTATCAATAATACCTCTTTCCCAAACAATATTATTCTTCTCACATGACTTACATAGGCCAGATGGCCTAAATAACAAACATATAGGATGGCCTATTTAACAAACCTGGATGATTTAAGTGAAAATGACCTTTTTAAAAAATCATCTCAAGAGTACTTGAATTAAAAACAAAAATGAAAACTATTTAATCCAGGGCAAGGCATGATGGCTCATGCCTGTAATTCTAGTACTTTAGAAGGCAAAGGCAGGAGGATGGCTTGATGCCAAGAGTTCAAGATCAGACTGAGCAACAACATAGCGAGACCCGTCTCTAAAAAAAAAAAATTTAAAAAGATTAGTCCAGCATGGTGGCATGTGCCTATGGTCCTAGATCCTTGGGAGGCCAAGGCAGGAGGATCACTAGAGCCCACGAGCTTGAGGATACAATAAGCTATGATCACACCAATGCACTCCAGCCTGGGCAACAGGCAAGACCTCTTCTCTTTAAAAAAAAAAAAAAAGAGAGAGAAAACCCTAAACCTACCTAATCCAAATCAATTAAGATACTTCTCATTCTTTTATTATTAAAATGATATAGATCTATCCTCCCTCTTGGGTCTCATTTCCCAAAGGAAAAACTTGGTTCTTCTCAGAAAAAGAAAAGGGTGAATAGATCTTTGGTGCTTCCTCTACCCTCCCTGCCCCGACACACCATCACCTTTTCTGTAGTCTCTTTGAGTTGATCCTTTTACCACAAGAAAGGTGTCTTGACATCCTTGTAAATTAAGGTCTGGATTAATTTCAGTTACAATGTTTTCATTCAAATATCGTTTATCTATGAAATGGGTTTGTCAAATGCCAGTTGCAGGTTTCTATATCCCATTTTCTTTTTCTTTTTCTTTTTTTTTTTTTTTGAGGCAGAGTCTCACTTTCTCACTCTGTTGCCTGGACTAGAGTGCCATGGCGTCAGCCTAGCTCACAGTAACCTCAAATTCCTGGGCTCAAGCGATCCTTCTGCCTCAGCCTCCCGAGTAGCTGTGACTACAGGCATGCGCCACCATGCCTGGCTAATTTTTCTATATATTTCTTAGTTGGCCAATTAATTTCTTTCTATTTTTAGTAGAGACTGGGTCTCGCTCTTGCTCAGGCTGGTTTCAAACTCCTGACCTTGAGAGATCCTCCCACCTCAGCCTCACAGAGTGCTAGGATTACAGGTATGAACCACCGCGCCCAGCCTATATCCCATTTTCTAAGATTTAACGCTTCTAGATATGAGCTTTAACTTACGTGAAGTGTGTGCTACACAGTTCAATGTAACCACAAATACCTGCCAGACTCTGATAAATCTAGATTTTGAATTCTAGCTCTGCCCCTTACTAGCTGTGTAATTTGAAAGAAGTTTGACCTCTCTGTAACTCACTTTCCCCATCTATGTAATTATATATTATAAAGTTGCTTTGGGAACTAAAAAGATGATAAAAGTAAAGCATTTAGCAAAATGTAAGTATTCAATAAACAGAAATATTGTCAACATCAGATAATACTAATAGATAATCCCTAAATCCCATTTGGGGCAAAAAATTCAACATCTTTCACAACTAAATCACCGTAATATATACTGCTAATAATCAACAAATACAATAATTCAATTTTCCTTTCCACTGATTTTCAAAAGTAGATGACAAGATGTAAAATGACAGAAAATCAGAGTGAAAGGATAAAAATGTAAAAAGCACAGAAATTCACAAAAACAGTAAGTCAACACGTGAAAAGTATGCTATTGGTCATAGGACTTTTCCAAACTAGGCCATGATAAATTGAAGCAAAAGTGATCCTCTCCCTTATCATTTATTCTATTTGAACTAACTGCTGTTCCCTTTCCATGACCTACAACTTCCTCCACTGCCCTCTGATCACACAATCCCTCTATCTAGAAGACCCCCCAGTCTCAGCCTATGGAAAATCCTATCTATCCTTTGAAAGCCCAGATCAAGTGCCATGTCCTCCTCCCTGGAGCTTCTCTAATTCCCCCAAACTATTATTAATTTCTCCCTCTTCTGAATTATTTAATACACCCTCACCAAGCATTCTGGTTATTTATGCTTAAATCATCTCCTTTGCTTGACTATAAGCTTCTTGAAGGCAGGGGATAGGTCTGACTCATATTCTCACCCCTCACTCCATGGAAATCCACCACTGAGTTACATACAGTAATTATTCAATAATACTTCTAAAATGAAAGAGTCAAGTAGCAAACAGTCTTCTCGATTTTGTGAACAAGGATGAAAAATATCTAGCTTTTGCAAGGGCCAGTACAACACTTATAAGAATAATAATACAGGGAAGAATGGAAGGAAATGAGGATGTATGAATTAAGTACAAGCAGCATCTTAACACTGAAGTTACAAATAATCCACCTTCTGTTACTAAAATAAGAGAACATGTAGCTCGAGACTATCAATGAAAAAGTCAGCCTAACTCTGCCTCACTGCCCTTGGTCTTTAAGGATTTGATTAGCTTTTCCACTTTCTGATTCAGCATTGCATCATGTCTCCACTCCAGAGCTAGAGCTAAGGCCTGTGATTTGGAAGGAATGATAAATTTATTCACCGAATAAAGTAGTTCTGTTTTCTCAGCACAAGTCCTAAAATATTTCAAAGGCCATAATATTTCACTAAGCTTGGCCATTTGGGTTAAAATTTATTAGTCAACAGAGAAAACTTTCTCATCAGACCCCATATATTCCATTAGGCATGATATATAGGGTCTCCCAATGTCTAATTATTAACTAGAAGTGTAAATAAATCACTATCAGTATTAGGCCTTGATGTGTGAAGACAGAGTAAGAATGAAGCAATTCGAATGCCAAAGAACTTTTTAAAAATCTGCTTTTCCTTTCTTTTTCCTACAAATAAAAAGAATTTTACAAGGACTATGTAACTATATTTAGCCATTCTTTCTAACTCATACCAAAAGTAACAATGTACAGAGGGTGCTATTGTTTAGATTTTCTAAGAGTCCCCATTTCAAATATCCTGCCCGTTGGTCACTAGATGGATATCTCCGTGTGTACTTTTTCCTTTTTCTATTTATAATAAAGGTGGGGAGAAGGGTTATATATCTTTTAGGACACCAGCTCAATTACTGACTATTTCTGGGCATTCTTTGGCCATTCTTTTAATGGCACCATACAATATATCATTTGTGTGTTAAAAGAATAAGGAGGAAGTCATTCCGAACTACAGAAGATTCACAAGTAAGAGACCACAAGGGTAGTACTAACTTGTAAACTGTAATTATGTCCCTTAAGGATCTAAAGCCCAGCTGAAACAAATCTCTCCCTATCTTTCCAGCATTCTCCCTCCAGCATTCAGATGCCAATAATTCTTCAGCCCCACCTCAATCAATAACCCATTGATCCTGCCACCTTTTCAGCACCCCTCTTCCTTTCCTCATGTGCTCCTTCTCTCCTTACCCCGGTGGATGCGATTCCATGGTCCATCACGACAATCACTCCTGAAATATTAACATAATACATCCTCAACTCTCCTGCAGGCTGTCCCTTTGTCACACAGATCCACAATCTCTTGGGGATGCATCTATCTTGGAATTCAGGGTTATTAGTAGTTTAGAAAGGTAATACAGTGCATATACCACAAATGCCTCAGAGGAATCTGGGGCAGCACCCTAAAGTCAAACACAAAAAATAGATAAATATTCCCACTATGTGGGATAATAAAGACTATAAATAGCTTCATAACCATTCAGATCAGGTATTTGCCACCACAGTCGTTTGCCAAACTTACCAAAACAAACATAAAACTATGAATTTTCAGAACTTTTTAATTTCAGAACTGCAGACAAGGGATTATGTACCTATACTTCCTAGCAAAACCCCAAACCATGTTATTAATATTAATAAACTTCAGTATCTGCACCCATGTGGATTAATGTGGCCAAGGAAAAAGACCCTACGAACTGGTCTCACCTCATTTAAAGGTGAGAGCATGGTGGTTAACCCTTGTAATCCCAGGACTTTGGGAAGTCGAGGTGGGAGAATCACATGAGGCTAACAGTTTGAGACCAGCTTGGGCAACACAGCAAGACTTCGTCTCTATGAAAATAAAAAAATAAAATAATTACCACTAACCTTATGTGAGTCTTTAGTGCCACCTGACAGTTCTACTATATTTTCCTAGTCCATTCACTCCCCTATTCTCTGAGGTAACTTTTCCATATCTTCTCTTTTCTCAAACCTCTAGCTTCTCCTACATCTTCTCCCTCACAGCTTAATTCCTAAAATATAAAATAAAGTAAAACAGAAGCACTTAGATGAGAACGTGCATACTCTCACCTGTTATCTACTTGCAACTGTACTCATATGCTCTCCTTTCCCTGCTACCAGATCAACCCCCTCTACCTGTATACTCACCAGCAATCCTCACCTCTTTCCTACAACATCAATTTTCCCCTCTTCTCCTGGATCATTTCCCTCAGCATACAAAACACATCTCCTATTTTAACATAAAATAAAACTCTTTCTCGAACCTTCCAGCAGCTGTCCCATTTCTCTATTCCCTTTACAGCAAACCTCCTCAAGAGTTGTCTATACTCACTGTCTCCAATTTATCTCCTTCCATTCTCTCTTGAACCCACTCCACCACTCTACCAAAACAGTTCTTGTCAAAGTCACCAATGACTCCCATGTTGCTAAAACCAAGGTCAACCCTCTCAGTCCCCATTTTACTTCTGCAGCATTTGATACAGTAGCTTTATTCAGATATAATTAACATACTATAAAATTCACCAGTTTAAATTGTACAATTCAATGGTTTTATATATTCACAGAATTGTGCGACCATCACATTTTAGAATATAATCATCACCCCCAAAAGAAACCCATTAGCCTTTAGCTGTCACTCTCCATTTTCCCCGAACACCCACAACCTTAAGCAACCACTAATTCACTTCCTGTCTCTATAGATGTGCCTATTCTGGACATTTCACATAAATAGAAATCTTTCAGTTTATGGTCTTCTGTTTCTGGCTTCTTTCACTTAGCACAATGATTTTCAGGTTCATCACGTTGCAGTGTGTATTATTAGTACAGTATGTAGTATTCCTTTTTATGGCCCAAAAATATTCAATTATAGAGATATATCACATTTTGTTTATCCATTTATCAACTAAAGGACATTTGAGGAGGAGTTTTTTTGTGGCTATTAAATATAATACTGTGTCACAACCACCACCTACTGGCTCAGAGACTACACAGGGTGTGTCATTATCCAAATGAAAATCTAAAAGGAAGAAGCAACAACTGATCCAGATGGGAAGAAATCAGTGAAAGAACTCTGGAAATACAAAGAATCAAATGGAAAGCGCATCCCCAAAGAGGAACACTAGCTCTACAGAAATGGACATCAACCAAAGTCAGAACACTAAAATTCTGTGTTTTAATTTAAGAAGAAAAAGAATTTTGAACATAGATTGTAAGAAGACTCAATGACATGCAAGAAAAAATAGATAACCAACACAAAGAAACCACAAAAAAAATCCAGGACCTAGAAGAAAAATTCACTAAAGAGATTGAAATATTAGCCGGGCGTGGTGGCTCACGCCTGTAATTTTAGCACTCTGGGAGTCCGAGCCGGGCGAATTGCTCAGGTCAGGAGTTCGAAACTAGCCTGAGCAAGAGCAAGACCCTGTCTCTACTATAAATAGAAAGAAATTAATTGGCCAACTAAAAATATATAGAAAAAATTAACCGAGCATGGTGGCACATGGTAGTCCCAGCTACTCGAGAGGCTGAGGCAGAAGGATTGCTTGAGCCCAGGAGTTTGAGGTTGCTGTGAGCTAGGCTGATGCCATGGCACTCACTCTAGCCCAGACAACAGAGTGAGACTCTGTCTCAAAAAAAAAAAGAAAAGAAAAGAAAAGAAAAGAAAAGAAAAGAAAAGAAAAGAAAAGAAAAGAAAAGAAATTGAAATATTAAAGAAAAATAAAACCGAAACCCTGGAAATGAAGTATCTATTCAAGGAACTACAAAATACAGTGGAAAGCCTCAAGAACAGGGTGGATCAAACAGAAGAAAGAATCTCAGAGATAGAAGATAACACCTTACAACTAAATAAGTCAGTCACAGAGATAGAGCACAGAAATAAGAGAAAAGAGCAAAGCCTACAAGAAATGTGGGATTATGTGAGGAAACCTAATATGAGGGTTATAGGGATTCAGGAAGGGGAAGAAGAAAACACACAAGGGTTGGATAAGCTATTTGAAGATATAATAGAGGAAAATTTCCTAGGCCTTTCCAAAAAACCTAAATATCCAAGTACAAGAAGCTCAAAGGACCCCTGGGAGATTCAATGCAAACAGGAAGACACCATGATATACAGTCATCAGACTGACCAAAATATCAACTAAAGAGGCTCATCTACAAGCTGTAAGGTGAAAGAAGCAAGTAACATACAAAGAAAAGCCAATCCAAATAACTCCAGACTACTCAACTGAAACTTTACAAGCAAGGAGAGCCTGGGGCCCCATTCTCACTCTTCTGAAACAGAATAATGCCCAGCCTAGAATCTTGTACCCTGCAAAACTAAGTTTTCTATATGAAGGAGAAATAAAGACATTCTCAGATAAGCAAAGACTGAGGGAATTCGTCAGGACAAGGCCAGCCCTACAAGAAGTGTCAAAACAGTGTTACCCACGGATTACCACAATAAACACCCATGAATGTAAAACTACTCAAAAACTAAAGATCAAAGGCCAGATACCACAATGGCTCAAGAGAGAAAACAAAGCAACAAAGTTGAATCCAACAGAATGAACAGAAATCTGCCCCACCTATCAATTCTCTCAATAAATGTAAATGGCTTAAACTCCCCACTCAAGAGACATAGGCTAGCCAAATGGATAAAAAAAATACAAGCCAAGTATCTTCTGTCTTCAAGGAAACACATCTAACCTGCAAGGATGCATTTAGACTAAAGGTAAGGGGGTGGAAAACAATATTCCAAGCAAATGGAAGC